>CAUYON010189162.1:0-28528 GCA_963573935.1 Arctocebus calabarensis | reverse complement strand
CAGGACAAGGCAGGGATGTGGTTGGCTGTGTCTGTGCAGGACAAGGCAGGGATGTGATTGGCTGTGTCTGTGCAGGACAAGGCAGAGACGGGATTGGCTGTGTCTCTGCAGGACAAGGCAGAGACAGGATTGGCTGTGTCTGTGCAGGACAAGGCAGGGATGTGGTTGGCTGTGTCTCTGCAGGACAAGGCAGGGATGTGGTTGGCTGTGTCTGTGCAGGACAAGGCAGAGAAGGGATTGGCTGTGTCTGTGCAGGACAAGGCAGGGATGTGGTTGGCTGTGTCTCTGCAGGACAAGGCAGAGAAGGGATTGGCTGTGTCTGTGCAGGACAAGGCAGGGATGTGTTTGGCTGTGTCTGTGCAGGACAAGGCAGAGATTGGATTGGCTGTGTCTCTGCAGGACAGGAAGTGCCCCTGAAGGGCAAGGAATGTCCCCACCCCTCCTCCACACTCCATGGGTAGCAGGGAGATGATAAATAAAGGTATAACCTCCACACTTGGAAGTCAGGAGGAGATAATCTCTTGGAGAAAGCCAGACTTTTGTTTTACAGAAAGAAGGAGAAAAAAGCATCAAGTAAGAGCAGAGAAGAGGGGAAGTTTATTCAAAATTTCACTGTAAGATAAATGGACTTGCTTCTGAGAAATGTGGGAGAATTAGAGAGTTGTTAAGCTGACAACTCAGTTGTTTTCCACTAATTTCTGTGTGAGGCCTGGAGCAAGTTGCTTAACTTATCTGTTCTTCTGGACATTCGGGATAATAACTGACCTCATGTCATCGTTTGGAGGGTGAAGTAAGTTTAAAAAGAAAGCCTGTGAGACAGGGGCTGGCACAGAGTCAGTGCTTGGTATGTTATGGTTAGAAGTCACCTTGTGTAGAGGTACCTCGGCCATCTACATAAATCACCTCATCTCTTCTCTCTGCCTTACTCTCTATCGAATATGTGTCACTTTGTCCTCTGGAAATGCTCTCTGGATTGCTTCCTACATTCCTCTTGGCATCAACCAGGCACAACAGCTCTATCCTGTGCTTTGGATTCCTGCCC
Organism: Arctocebus calabarensis; assembly: GCA_963573935.1. Taxonomy (NCBI): domain Eukaryota; kingdom Metazoa; phylum Chordata; class Mammalia; order Primates; family Lorisidae; genus Arctocebus; species Arctocebus calabarensis. The sequence continues at coordinate 27,486 of CAUYON010189162.1, read as the reverse complement.
AGCTGGTTTCCCTGCTTCCATCTCTCTCTCCCTCTCCTGCTTCCAACCCCTTCTTTACCCAGGTGCCAGGTTCGACCTTGCCTAGGGGCACACACAGGGGCTGTGCCTCCCACAAGCAATCCACCATCTTCTTTGTGGATCTCGGTCCTTCAAGGCCCAGTTTTAGTCTCACTATCCACTTGCATTTCGCAACTCTCAGATTGTTCTCTCTGCTCAGCCACATCCCAGGACTCCTTTGCCCTGTTCCAGGTTCACGCCTTCCCAGAAATGAATTCCATCTCTCGTTTCAGATCATCCCACTTCCCACCTCCCCTCCTCTGCCCCTCCCAGACTACATCAACCAACAGATTTTAACATCAATCCTTTTCTGATGCTTATGATAAATGTTAGGGTTAGGGTCAGCTATGATCTCTCTTGGGGTCAGTATTGTGTCTTGCTTTTTCTTCATTTTTAATCCCCTTGACAAAAAAAAAGTATGCCAGTGTTAAATGCATAGTTGTTGATCAATAGTGGCCAGAAATTAGCTTTAGAGTTCATTAATTTAGCTCCAAAATATCTTCCATGTTCTATAGAGCTTAATGAACATGATATGTACTAGATAGAAATATGTTTCAAAAATCACTCTTCTCATTTGTGGACAGCTTCCAAGTGCTGGAAATTTCATTATTACAGGTTTATCCTTTGGGTCTTGAATATTTTTCCATCTTCTAGTACTTGTAAGAAAATAAAAAAATCTTCCCAAGGGTGGACCATGTCTTATCTCATTACCAGTAAAAGACAATGTCTTGTTCTATATTTAGCATGGAAGTTGACATGACAGGGAAGAAGACTATGGTAGATGGCTGAGAGCAGCCTCTTTTGTTGCAGGAGACCTACCTGAGGAAAAAGGATGTAATAAAATTGGGAGATGGGTAAAGGGAAAAAAAATACTAAAAGAAAGCCTACAAAAAGGACTCCATCTTATTGACACAACGACGGTGCGCCCATGGCCAGGGACCCTTTTGAGATCTCCCTGCTCTGTGGCTCTGTGACTGCACAGCCACAGAGCTTCTCTTTGTGTCTACAGGCTGTCTTTTTTTTTAGACAAGCTATTTTCATAGATAATTCCATGATACATCCTAAGTAATTTAGAGCAATGTGCAAATCACTAGTCAACTGTAAAATCATCACAACACTCAGAATGCAACACCAGGATATTGGTTTTATTTATAGTTAAGATGCCAACAAGGCTAAATACCAATTTCTTCCTGCCAATTTAAAACAATAGCTTCTTCCTGCCTCACCCTCTCTCTCCCCTTCTCCCCCATGAACTGGATAGAAGAAGGGGAGAAATATACTCTTCACGTTTTCAATACTTCCACAGCATAAGTACTTTCTAAAGGGGTCCTGAATCTAATTTTATAAGTTGATGTCATTTCTGCATTTAATTATATGCAGATATCAGTCATGAGTCCTTTCTCAAATTCGATGCAGCGGCAGACATATTACATACAAAAGACATTTAGACTCCTGTTGGAGAAAAACACAAAATGTGCCATCTGAAGAGTAAAGGTCTATCTAAAGAATAAAAGAGAGAGAAATTGGTTTCTGCCTTCTGACATAAAGCCACCTAACTGGCATCTGAGTAGATGCTTGGAAATCAGATTGCCATTCTGGACATTTCTTAAATAGCAGCATAAGATCTTAACATCACAGAAACCTCTAGAACCACAGTAAGGGCCTCTCACAAGTTAGAATGCATTCTGCTCTTCTCAGAGAATATCTTCCCATTTCCCACTGAATACCCAGGAAGGAATAGAGTCTGGTACTTGGTAGGCCAAAAGAAACATTTGTGGAAGGAATAAACAAAGCTCCCACATTTTTTACCATGCCTATGCCAATTCAAAACAATAAATACTCAATTTATTTTTCTGTTGCAAAATTAATTAACCACATGGCTGCACATTCCTAAAGCATCATCCTAAAGTCAATTCCCTTCACAATAAAATACAAAAGAAAAGATTTGGAATAACAGAGTACACTAATTAACCTTTCTGAACCCTACTTTTTTCATCTGTAAAATGGGGGTAACAGTGTTTCTCCTGGGAAGGAGGCAAAGATGAACTGAGGTGATAATGTGTATAACATACCTTGGTTTAGCTATCCCAGAAGCTGACCTTGAGGCAAGTATTTCAGTCCAAGTATTAGGAGAATAACCTAAATAAATTTATTTGAAGAACAAACCAGTTATACTATGGGCAGTTGATGCTAAATCCACTGGGAAACTTAGGGAAGTGTAGAACATACACATCAGAGTTATCTCAGTTATTAGAGTTATCTTAGGAGAAAGGAGATGGGTCTTTATCTCCCCAAATACCATCACTCATGGATGGTTGATGTGTGTATGTGTGTTGGAGGGAGGTGTCAATTCCTTGGCATTTTGACTTTCTCTGGTCTCAGCAGAGCAGCAGATCCAGAGAATGCCTTCGGGGAGAGATGCACATTCTGATGGGTGGGAGTCCGGCTGGCTGCCTGGACCTGGTAAGTGCAAAGAGCTGCAGTGCCCAACTTTATACTTGGCACCCAATACATTTTCAATAAATAGCTGCAAATTATGATTTCATCCATAAATATTTGCTGGGATGCTAAGAAATGCTCCTCCTTAAAAGTAAAAATTTCATTTCAAACTTTTATAGGCTCCAGGAAGACCTTAAAGAGTCTGTAAGAGTTTCTTTAGTCTACCCATAAAATACACTCATCCATAGGACAAAAATAATTGGGGAGGGTTGCTTACAGAGAAACAAATGTTAGACAATGAGTTTGAATGGATAAAATTCACTTTGTATTTCTAATACTATAATATCAATCCTTCCTTTTTAGTATCTCTCCAAGCCCTTGTGTTAAAGGTTTTCCCCGTAAGCATGTCAGAGAAAAAAAAACATCTCATAAATGTTAGAAGCTAGAAGGAATGTAGACGATGACATCACAAAGAATGATGAACACATTGATACCAATAATATGCCCAAGGGCCAAATCGCACTGTGAAGAGCTTAACAATTTGGGACATTGTGTTGGATTCTGATCCAATTCATAAATATGCCAGACTTATAAGACTCTGGGCAAATTCCACTGTCCTGTATTGTTTTACCAACCTTTGCCCCATACCAATGGCTGTGTTCAGGTAGACTTGTCAACATAGTGCTTCAGTGAATCAATGAATGAATTAATTTAAATGAATTTATATATCCTCAGGGCTTAAATAATTTGGAATGGAATCTTCCTAATCAGAGCATTATAATAATTTCAGGCAATGAGCTAAATAGATGAAAGTATTCACGCTTAAAGAATCAGTAAATGAACACGAGAACGAGAGAAGAAGCACACACAGGCTAAGACCTGTGCAGGGTGCCCAGCCTTCTCTCTATCTGACCAAGAAGTCTCTGCTCAAATTTAAAGTAGCCCCCCCCCATCAGCCCCACTCCCTGACAGTCATCTGGCCATATAATTATGTTTCATTTCCTTTAGAGTACATAGAAGTTAATGAAATTATGTCATCCACTTGTCTACTTCTCCTTCATTCACTTGTCTACCTCTCCTTCACTTCTCTTTTTACTAGAGTTAAAACTCTCAGTGTGATATTGCATGTTTATTTCTGTGTCCAGGGTGCTAAGATGCTGCCTGACACGTAGCCTGGGCTCAGGAAATATTTCGGGATGGTATGACCAGGAAGACACCTTCATGGGGTACAAAAGAAAAGAAGCCACCAAAGGTAAGGTGAGCGTGTAAAGTCATGGAGGACGGATCTTCCTATGAAGTCTTTGGATATCGATGAAATGATCATATCTCTTGTTCAGCACGGGCCCGATTTCTAACCCTTCTTTCCAACAGTTATATCCCATTTTCTCATGCCTTGCCAGCTAGGAGCAGAATTGAAGACCCTCACCTTGAGCGGTTTTGTACTGCAGACAGCCCTGACCAGGATCTTCCCTCAAAGAGCCCAGGGGATGTGCATTCACCTGTTCTCAAGGTTATATGGAGAAAATTCTCCCTGTTCATGAAACCCATCACAGGATTGCCAAGTTCTTGTCCAAACTGGGGCAAGAAACCTGCTGAAGCCAAGGCACCAGAGAGCTCTTAACACAGACAGAAATATGGCCCAAACGTCACTCTCCACCAGTGCTAGTTCCCCTTCAGGAATATGTTTTGAGTGACTAAATGTAAGTTTTTTGTTGTCACGTTAAAAGTCCAAAACTATTCTAAGAATATGATGCATCATGGCAGTAAAATGAACGAAAAGTAAACATAATAACATTTAGTTTAAATATACCATGAAAAAGTCCTCTTGTTCATTCTAAGGTATTTAAAAATACCTATGTATAAATATGGCAAGTCTAATTCACCTTGTTATCTTCAGGATTTTACCTCCATAGAGTACAAAAAAGTGATGTAGCCTCCAGAAAAACTGGGGATAGAGAGTACTAAGAAAAGAAAATAGTACAAACTAGCTTTCAGTGGAGAAGATGCTGAGGATAGAAAGGAAGTCAAATAATTAAGTCAGGCCTCCCTCCATGGGCCGATAAGTGCCTCATAGGAGTTTCATTCCAGTGTTTACGGACCATTTACCAGGAGCCATTCACAGCTCTAGCATTGAAGGTAGAAGAATGTCTAAGACATGTACCCTGACCTCCAGGAATCTAAGTGAAAAAACATACTTTTGAGAGAAGGAATAATGAAGGTAGAAACAAAGCCAGCCCAAAGGCAGAGCAATTAATTCTCAGCGATGGCAAAGAAGGTGATGTCTTAAAATGGAGTTTGGAACGATAATTACTAGCTGAACAGGTACATAAGGGTCAGACGACATGGTTGCGTTTACTGATTTGCATCATGCTCAGAGTGGGGAAAAGCCAAGATAGATGTGTTTTTAAAGGAATAAGGAGATTCTAGGAATGGTTAACATACAAATTAAACATTATCATTGGGGCCAGCGCCCTACTCCATTGAGCCACAGGCGCCACCCCCATATGTTGGAGGTGGTGGGTTCAAACTCAGCCCTGGCCAAAAACTGCAATCCCCCCCAAACAAACAAATAAACAAAAAACCATTATCACTGGAACTTTTTTTCCTCTAAAGATATTTCAAAAATCATTAAGGAAGAAGATTGGATAGTTGATAGGGTAAATGACTTAAATTATTAGGAAAAATTCATTTCTAGGAATAGAAATCCACCACATTTTTCTCTCTAACCCCACCCACTGCCATTTCTATGCAAAGGGGCTCAACAAATGGCTTATCTTCTGTGAGAAGAAGAGGCAGGTAGAATAAAGCAAACACCTATAAGCTATGTGGAATGGTTATACAGTGAGTATCAATTGAGAGGTAACAAAAGTCCTTCACTGAATGGCTAAAATGATGGAAGGGACTAGGACATTTCAATAACCAATTTGACTTGAGAGAAAAACAGAGGATTTCTTCAAGCTAAGGGATCAGGAACAAATTGCTTGAAAGCCAGGTACTCCTGGTGCAAAACATTCGGTAAACTTAACTTGTTCATAAATACATTTATTTTTAAATAGACATTCAATTATAGAGTAGTTTTAAAAGCACTCTTTAAATCACCTTCTTAGCTTAATCCTTTGTTATATATACAAATTAGTATTATCTCTGTTATCCTGTTCTGGAGCGAGCTGAGTCAAGTGGTCCCTCTAGGATGGTAAATATTTGACTTTTCCACCCCCTGTATCGCTTCCTCCTTTGGCAGATGTTGGTAATTGATACTAAATACTCTTTGCTCTGAAACAAAAGTTGGCCTCAGAATCTTTTTCAACACAGCTCTTTTTAAGCAGCCATTTTTTCCCTGTCGGCGCTGACACATGAGACTCAGCATATTGGTTGTGCCAAAGCTTCCTGAGCCATTAACCATGAACTCCCAGGGACTTTCAGGCCAGTTCAAGAGTTTTGAGAATTCATATGCGTATCAAGACTGTCCTTTCCCATGAAAAGCATGTTTCATACGTGGGTCTGTTTCTACTTTACAAATGTACACATTAATTATAGTTAATAAAATTCAAATAACTTTTAAAATATCACAGAATGCAGAGTTGCCTTTTATTACCATAGACTAGAGGATTGTGAACTTTGACAGTAGAGGGAAAAAATATTCTTTTGTTGGATAAGTTTGGGAGCCACTAGTTACTGGTCATTGTCAGCACAGTCTGTCCATGTTGTTGAGGCTGGGGAAGCTGCCTCAGGTGACAATTATAGCACCCTTAAGGAAGACACCAGTCTCCTTTGTACAAATGCAAAATTGTGACATAAATATATTGCAAAGAAAAAGCTTATTCGGTTAGTAAATATTGTTCTTGTTTTGGCCAAACCTGAAGCTAAAGACACTTGGCTGTCAAACCAACAAATAAACCAAGACATCAATGAAACCAAAACATCTCTTGCATATTTAGAAATACTCAGCCATCTATTTGCCTTTTATCTGAATATAATGTTAATAGCACTTTCCTTTCCTATCTTATAAGGATTTTATTTTTTGAGAAATATAGAAGCAAGAGGTCATGACATATTTTAAAAAGTAAACATTCTATACATAAATGTAAGGGATGCTCATCACTTTTAATTACATATTATTTGCAATTACTTTACGGTAAAAACTTCATTTTGATTGGCTCGGCACCTGTGGCTCAATGGCTAAGGCACCAGCCACATACACCTGAGCTGACGGGTTCAAATCCAGCCCGGGCCACCAAACAACAATGACGACTGCAATCAAAAAATGGCCGGGCATTGTGGCGGGCGCCTGTAGTCCCAGCTACTTGGGAGGTGAAGGCAAGAGACTCGCTTGAACCCAGGAATTGGAGGTTGCTGTGAGCTATGATGACAAAGCACTCTATCCAGGGTGACAGCTTGAGGCTCTGTCTCAAAAAAACAAAACAAAGCAAAAAAAAACTTCATTTTAATCTATATTCCTTAGGCAAAATTAATTTTGGGTGGTCTCTACTTTGCAGAAAAGAGTAAACACAGTGTGAGTGTGTATTGTTATTGGGTATCTTAAAGGCATTGATAAAATACCCACCCATCAAATAGAGGTCATGCTTTCACCTTTCACAAGCATTCTCTCCAATAATTTTCCAAGGGCAAATTTTCATTTCACCTCAGGGGTTTGTAAGGAAGAGCTTTTTAGAATAGTCCCACATTGACAAGAAGGGAATTCCATCTGGAAACTAGATTTCATGACTCGCTCTTACAGACATATCATTTTCACCTAGCAGGATTCCAACATAATCTGAGTGGAATCTATGATTTTGATTTGTTACGAAAGAACAAAAATACCACCAGTTGTAAGTATGTTTAATAAAAGATGTAAATGAGGCTAATTAATCTACTTCTAATACTTAAAAATATCTTATTTTGACACAACAAATTTACCCAAAGAAGTCTTCAGCTTGCTCGCTTCTTCCAGAGAAAAGGCTGCCTTTGTATTTTGAATGCATAAACAACATGTACAGCAATTCAGGAAAACTCCTAAGGTTATTGTTTTTAAGCCACCAAGTCTCTGAGTAGTTTGTTTGGCACAGAAGTAACTGCAGCAATTCATTTCATTCCCTAGGCATTTGGTAAGGAGCAAGTTGGTGAAAGCTTTGGGCCATATACCATGAGGGGGTTTGCAAAACAATAATAAATAGTCTATATTTCATTTAAGCTTCAAATGATCATGCAACCTGTAGGTACTGTTTTCTTTATATTAAAACAAAACAATGACCAAAGGAGAGTTAAGTAACTTGCCTACATTAATCCAGCTAGGATAGTATGTAAAGACTCATTTCAAGAATTTCTAAGTCCTGAGCTAGGGCTTATTAATGACACAGCGGTTTCTTGCCTTCATAGGGAGGATAGTCTAGCAGGCAAGAAAATGTCACATATTGTGTTAAGAAAAAGACATATAAAATGTACTGGCACATAGAGCAGGGAGAATTTATTTCCAGCAGGTTGAAAGAAACTTCAAACAAATAGCTAGACAATGTTACCTTAATTGATTCCTCAAAGTGAAACAATAGAGAAGGGAGAATATCCTTGGAATTCTTCTAATGTGAAATCTCATGAAAAGATATAACACAAAAAATACATTAAGAAAAGTGGATTTTCTTGCTCATCTTCTCCACATCTGCCCTCAATTCTCCATCATGCTTAGATAACTTTCTCTGGGACATGTGGACTTCATTGTGAAAATCGTTGATTTAGTAGAAAAGATCGCCAACGATGCACAGATTTCAGAGGGGCCGTAGCAATTTGACAGAACTGGGAGCTTTCTCCTTCCACTGCTGTCTCTGGCAGAGTCAAGAAAGGTGAACAGAAAATCCTACAGCTCTTTTAACGGAGGCTGTGATAGAAAGGATTAGTTTAACAGCTTGGAGGACTACAAAGACAAAAACTACTGTGAGGTAAGTAGGCTGGCAAAGCATGAGGCTGCCACCATGTAAAGGCCAGTGGAAAAAAGGGAAGTTTAATCGCTGCCATTTAGAAGCCTGCCAGAGTGTTTCTGGCAAAGTGGAAACCTGGACCTTTGGGGAAGGGGCACTGTTCAATTGATGTTGGAGACTCTAGAACATGGAAAATGTCCCCAAGGAGCAGGGACCCAGACCTCTAAGGAAAGGGTGGTGCCTGTTGGTCCTGATCTGTGATGCCATGTGGATGGAAGGATGGAAGCTAGAACCAACTTCCACTGCCAGAGGAAAGGGTGTAGTCAGATGGTCCTAGTGGGCAAACAGGACAGAACACGGACACCGAAAAGATAAGTGCCAGCTGCTCCCCTTTCTCGTGCACTATTTCCTGAATGCACACATACCCATCAAAGCATATCCCCTCCTAACTTAAACCAAAGGAGACTTCACCCCAAACAGCCAGCCCATTGGAGGAGAAACTTGCAAACAGCCCATCCAGACCAAGGCAGTTTTGTACTCTCTAATGTCAGATCAGACGGGCAACTTTACAAAATGCATTTTCCACTGGAGATGACAGACTACTTGCTATAAAGTCACTTACAACATCATTATAGCTTGAAAGTGTGAATTTCATTTCTAGAATGTTCCACTTCTTGGAATCAAGTCTCTACTCATTCATAAGGACAACTATGCCACACTGCCCCCTGGGTAACAGCAAATAATGAGATATCATCATGACACCACCTTTTGTAAGGCATCATGTCAGAGGTAACAAAAGGTGAAAAAAATGCAGCTTATATTCAGTGACATACAGTACATCTTCACCCCCAGATAGTGCTCCTCCAATGACAGGGTCCACGTCTGTTTTTTGTTTGCTTGTTTGTTTTGGTATCTTTTTCTTATTGGTCTGAGTTGCACAGAATGTAGATTCAAAACCAGTTTGTTGAATAGAAGTACCTTCAGTAAGTAAGGCAGTATTTGAGTGGAGGAGAGGAAACACCAGGTGAATCCCTCTGGAGGTCATCTCTGTTACCCTCTAATGCTTGCATGGCGTTCATTATCTTCCAGATTTTGAGGCAGATTCAGTAGGCAGTGTCCACCCTGCTTTAGGGCTGAGGAAATTAGGGCTCATAGACATTCAAGTAATCTTCCCAATAAATTATTATCAGTACATCGGAGAGTGATCCTTGGAAAGCAGTTGAATGTAATATGACTATCAGCATGGTAGAACCGATCTAGAGTGGTCAAACCAAGAACTGGAAAGTTTATCAACAAGTAGAAAAACAGTCAAGAAAATTCTCTGGGGCAGGTTCAGTGATTCATACATATAATCTTAGTACTCTGGGAGGCCAAGACAGGAGAATCACTTGAACTCAGGAGTTCAAGACCAGCCTGAGCAAGAGCAACACCCTTTCTCTACTAAAAATAGAAAAATTGGCCAGGCATTGTGGTGGGTTACGTATAGTTCCAGCTACTCAGGAAGCTAAGGCAGGAGGATTGCTTGAGCCAGGAGTTTGAAGTTGCTGGGAGTTAAGCTGATGCCATGCCACTCTATCCTTGGGCAAACAAGTAAGACTCTGTTACAAAAAGAAAGGAAAGGAAAGGAAAGGAAAGGAAGGGAAGAAGGAAAGGAAAGGAAAGAGAGGGAAGGACAGGAGAGAAGAGGAGATGAGGAGAGGGGAGGGGAGGGGAGAAGAGGGGAAGGGAAGAGAAGGGAAGGGAAGGAAACTTCTCTCTGGAGAAGTAAAACATTTTGTACTGTTAAGAACTTGAACATGGGGTGGCACCTGTGGCTCAAAGGAGTAGGGCACCTGCCCCATATGCCGGAGGTGACAAGTTCAAATGCGGCCCTGGCCAAAAAACTGCAAAAAAAAAAAAAAAAAGAACTTGAACATGTTCAGAAAGTATAAAAAGAAAATGCCTGAAGTGGTTAAGATTGATAATAAAGGTATTGTTTGTTTTACTGTTTTGATTTACAGAAATCAAAACAAGTAAAATACTCAGAAAGGAAAGTTTGTTTTCTGTCTATGGGCTTAAATGATACCTTTATGACTGATTTACACAGTAGTGTGATAAACAGCAGGCCCCCCTAAAGAACTCAGGTTTTTCTTAGCCTATTTTAGCTTTAGTCCCCCGCATGCTCCCCCTCTTTAATTTCAAAGGCAGGTTTCAGAATAGAATAGGGAAGTTCTCCAAGTCCCCCAACTCCCTAGCAATGGTAACAATGGGTAAACACAATAATGAGAAACTTACCCGAGTCCCTCTAGCAATGGGAAAACAATGGTGAAAACATTACCTAGTACAAAGTTCCCAGGCTACTGTATTTCCAAAGCTGTTTCTGTGCCATTATGATATAAGCCACGCAGTAGCTACCATGCTGTAGCCCCCCTGACTATAACTCTGTCCTCCCAGCTAACAGCCACATTTTGCTTTTGTTTTTGCTTGCTTGCATGGCAACGAAAAGGGTATAAAAGGCTACCTGCTTTTCTCTCCAGGGCCGTTTGCCTTTTTAGCAGCAGCCCCCTGTGCAATAGTAAATAAATTCACCTCTGATTTGTACCCAAAGTTGGGGTCCATATTTTTCTTATGGGTGGCTATTGTTACAACAGTAGCTTTGAGAAAGAGAAAATTCATGCACTGAAAGTAAATTTTCTTAAAATTCTTATTCATAAAATGTATTTGTTTTTTGTCAAGATTGTAAGTCAAATAATTCTATGGTCAATAAAGGGGAAGTCAGACTCTTCAATTTTACTCCCCTCATACAATCAGCTTTGTTTCACAAACTTCTCCATTCTCTTATGTTTCTTTGTTTTTAAATTTGAAAGTATATTATAGACATTCTCCCATACTAATATGCCATAGAGGTGATTTATTTTTTGTTTATTTTATAAAACCTCTTATTTTTATGCCCCATAATATATGTGGTCATTTTGCTATCCATAGAAATTCAAATTATTTCCAGATTTTTACAACTACTAACAAGATTGCAATATAATTCTTTACGTATATATTGTTAAATACTGATACTTCAATTTCCATAAGAAAAATTTCCCAAAGTAGAATTGCTGATTTGAAAGGGTATGCAAATTTTATTATTTATTTATTTATTCTTTTTTTATTGTTTGGGATTCAAAGAGGGTGACACTGACTGCAGTTGCTAGGTAAAGTCCCTCTTGTAATTGTGTCCCAGCTCCAAGAGGTGTGCCATACACCATAACCCCCATCTCCCTCTCTCCTCCCTGGGGTATGCAAATTTTAAATCTCAGAAGCTAGTGTTAGATTACTTTTCAAAAGTAATTATAGGTGGTAAAAATTCACATTCCTACCTATGATATATGAGAATGAAAGTTTTTCCATACCATCCAGAGCACTGGTTGTTTTGAGTTTTGCTTTTTTTTTTTTTTACTTTCCTTATTCAGTCAAATGAATTAAAAATAAAAATATATTTTGATTTGATTTTTGATTTCCTAATAACCAGAGATCCTTTCATATTTCATTCTTATCTCTTCTTTTATGACTACCTAATCTAGGTCTGATGTCCATTTTTCTACAGAGTTATTTACATTTTTCTTGAAAGTGCTCTTTACATGTGACAATCTTAACATTCTGACTGCCATGTATGACATAGTTCTTTCTCTTATTTGTCATAGTTTGGTGAAATTTCAAGTCCATCCAAAATCTTCCCATCCATATAATTTTTTAAGTATTAGCCTCAAATTTATCCCAATACTTTTCTTTTTTACATTTTAGATATTTAATCCTTGTATAATTTAATCTTATGGTAAGAGATAGACTTATTTTTCATGACTTATTACAGTACAACAACATAGTTCCTTAAATAAAAAAATTATACGTCCACTGAGTTTATATGTCAGATTTATTTTATATTAAGTTCCTAACTATATATAGATGCATCTAGGAATTGAGGGGATCTTTTTGGTGCATTGAGATCAATTTATAACATTAAATAAAGCAAGCCATGAACTAACAATTGATTTTGTTTCCATGTTCTGTGAACTACTCTTGGCAATCGTGAATTTGTTTTAGAGCAATGATTTTCAACTGGTGTGCCGTGGCACATCAGTGTGCCATGAGGATCTTAAATGTGCCATGAAAATTTTTAGATTATTAATTAAATTATTTTTGAAAGAAGTTTGAAGAAAAGTAAATATATTCTTTTCTTAATTCCTTTTTTGCATTAACATAATTTAAGCATGTAGTGAATGTTTAACTATAGGTTCAAGTGTACCCTGAGATTAAAGAAGATTAAAAAAATACTATTTTTTACTATACACAAAAACCGAGAAGCTGGAGCCTTTAACTTTAGAATTACAAAACATATATTAATAATAAAGCAAGCAAAACAAATATATAAACAAATAAAAGACAACAGATGCTTCCCTGGTAGATATTATACATTTTTATAACAGAGAAATAATAATTAAACTGAACATTAAGACATTAGCCAAAAGCATTTGGTTTTGTTTTTAGCCTAACACTGCAGAAAGCCATCCTTATAACTAGATAAATAATAGATACACATAAAGGTTCTTTGGAAGCTAGCCTTGTATCATTACTGTTTAGGTTGTAAGTAACAAAGAAACTAACTCAAACTGGCTTGAACAAGCAAGAGCTAAAAGGTTCAACAGTTGCTGACCTCAGGTGTGGCTTGATCCAGGCATACAAAGTATGTCTCACGGATCCAGGTGGGATCCATTCCTGTGGTCTTCTCCACCCCTGTTGGTATCACTCTTAGGTTCAAATAATAGTAGAATGGCTACAACAAATTCAAGTTTAAGTACTCCCAGGTTCAATTTTAGCAGAAATAATTGTAATGCCTTTTTCTAGTAGCTTCTCAAAACTTAGTGCTCTAAGTTACCAATGATTATGGGCCCATCTCTGAAGCTAGGATAGTAGAATCCATCTGTGCATCAGACCTCTGTCATATGCCCATTCCCAGATCAGTTACAATGGTAGTCCTAGATCACTCGTTACACCCTTATGGCTAGAGATGAAAACTCATAAAACCACATGGCCTAGGGTGGAAATGCACTTCTCCATAAAGAAATTTGGTGTGACACTATGCCTTATAAAGTGAGACAGAAGCAGATAAAGTGAAACACAAAGACTTCCCGTAAGGACAGCTGTTGCATCTCATTAATAGTCTTGAGTCCTCAGTCCCTATAAGCTCCCAGGAAAGGGAATCTGCCTAGAAAAAAGATCAAGAACTCTTTGAACTCTGAAGACCCCCACTAACTTCAAACTCCGCTCCCCATTCCCTTTACCCTGCTTCATGCATAGTTCTTAGAAACTTGTCAGGCAGCTGTAATCCTGTGTAGTCAGTTCTAAAAACCAAGACTGAAAGTTTCTTGGATAATTATTAGTTAATGATCAGGATGGAGAGCATTTAGCTTCCTAGAAAGATCAAGGAAACGCCTATAAAAGGATAATGATGGGAGAAAAGGCTGCCATCATTATGGCAGGAGTTAAGAAGCTGCTGCCTTCCTGGGCTCTAAATTTCCTACCTTGGATGATTACATCCTTACTCCAAATGAACATGCATAATACTCTCATGTGGGGAGTGGAAGGGAACAGGAAACATGAGAGACTCGGACAGACAGTATTGCTAATTCATAGGTCGTAATGAAGAAGAAACTGTAGGCAAGAGAGATTTTATTCTCTTTCTACAAATTCTTCATCATTGTAAAATAAAGAAGTCAAGTTTCCCAGCCCTCAGTATTGGCAACATTTCTGAGACAACGTCCCCTTCTGATCTTCTCAGGCCTAGGAGTTGCCTTCTGATGCTATTTCGGCCCGCATCCTTCCAATCAGGCAGACCCTGACAGCTCCAGGAACCTCCTGGAACATCTATATCAGCCTTACATCTGGAATTTCCACTTACCCTTCAAAATGGCAAGCAGACCTTGGTGTCTGTTGAAAGCCCGAGGACTCTCCACTGTTCATGGCATGAACCACCAAGGGGCAAAAAATGAAAAGCTAGGTGCAGGTAAAGGGGTTCTCCTCTGGATTTGCCCAGAGCTGTCCTCTCCTCCATCCTGGTCCAGGTCTACCAGGCCCAGAAGAACCTCTTTGTCACAAGACAGAAACTCTGGAAATATCTGAGGATCTTTAAAAGAACTAAATGAATGTCACTAATGGCAATCTCATGCATCATTTATGGACACCTACTGAATAAATGGCACAATCTTTTTTTGTAACAGTTTATTGTTTTTATTTTCCCATCCATACACATGTGTTTATTTGGTTTCCACTTTTTGCCTTCACAAAATTAAAAAGGCTTAAAATTTAATAACAATAACAATGTTTAAGATAAGGATTAGAAACAAAAACAGTTTATTTTCTTTATCTGCCAAAAAAATCTTATAATCTTAATGAGATTAATACCATTCTCTGATTCAGTGCTATAGTCAAAAGGAATACTGGTGTTTAAGAAGAATGTTAATGTAGGCTACATCTCAATGGTAAGACCATGTTTTTGTCACTGATGATGAGTTTTGGGTTATATTTTAGCAGTTTCATAGAAGTGAAGTTAACTTCCCTGGGGAATCCAACTGTCCTTCTGAGTATAACCATAAAAATGAGGCCATGGTCTCATTACTACAGGGAACTTCCTATGGAGAAGGCAGAGACCATTTCCTTTTTATGAGTTAGTTCCTATGTAATTTGTCTGAGCAGAGTGGTCAGCCTTGATCTGAAAGGGAATGGTATTTGAAAACATGTGGAGTCTTTATTATCCAAGACGTCTTTGCAAATGCTCTGCACAGTTGGAAACCAAGCCCTATAAAGCAGAACCCAGAATTTACTGTCCAAATTTCCTTTTACAGGTGGAAATAATTGGAAAAATGTAACTGGAGATTGAGGGTTTAGAAAATAGAACTAAATAATATCTACCATTTACTATGGGAGGCTTCTCTATGAACCAGATGCAGCCGTAGGCACTTAGACATGTTTTTCATTTAATGTGCAAAGAGAACAGCCCTGCTAGGATATATTCTATTATCTCCATTTTACAGAAGAGGGGAAATGACAGCTCATGGAGATGAAATCATTAGAGCAAGAGATAGGTTGTGAAGCCCAGTCTAAGCAACTCCTAAGGCTTAAATCATTGCTAGACACTGGGTACCCAAGACTTACTTAAGATGCAATTAAAATGTGTCTTCAAATGGCTATATAACTCAAAGCATTAGCCATAAGGCAGGGGAATTATAAAATGGGAGATTTTCACAACCAAAGTCAGAGGGTTTAGAACAAATTCTGACACCAACATGAAGAGAGTCAAGTTGTATTCTGGCTTGCAATCATCATGGATGGTATTGGAGTAAAGTTCAGATAAAATTTCATTTCAAAGAAGTCCATGGGTCCTGCTTGTTCTCCCAGCAGGCAAATCTAGTTCCCTTACATTTCCACCTGAGATATTTCAGTTACTCTGTATCCACCGAACCCAATCATATGACATGAATTTGTAATGTTGTGAGATTATGTCTGATTATGCAGTAGCTATCAGAAAGAGTACGGAGATGATGGTCAATTTGGTATGGGCAATTTGAACAGAAAAGGGTTTTATGGTCTTGTAGCTCTATCATTACACAGTTTGAGCCTCTCAACATAGAAACATCGGAGACAAGGAATAGTCAAGACAGGAAATAATCAAATTCTAAATTTAATAACACAAAAATTTAACAGAAATATTAATTTGAGCACTACAACCTCAGAAAATACGTAAGTATAAGACAATCATAGTAATTTTAGTTAATTCTTACAGCTAGCCCAAGAGATATTCAAAAGTCAGATATGATAGAAAGGGGAAGGGAAGGGAAGAGAAAGCAGAAGAAGAGAGGTGAGGAGAGGAGAGGAGGAAAGAGAAGAGAAGAGAAAAGAGAAGAGAGAAAAAAAAGAAGAGAAGGAAAAAGAAAAAAAGAAAAGAAAAGAGAAGAGAAAAGAAGAGAATGCCACGCCCTTCTAAGAGCTTGGTCTTTGCAGGTACTAGTCTGTCTGGCCCAGATTAGATAAAATAGATTGAGATGAGGTCAACACCTCACTACAAAAACTGAGAGCTGAGAATAAAAACATAAAGCCCATGAAAGGACGGCCAAATTTCACTTCCACTGGGCAGAGGAACTCAGCCCTGGCTACACATTAGCATATGAGAGACTAAATAATTCCTAATGCCCAGGTCGCAACCCAAAACCACAGGGGATAGAGAGGCCAATTTCCCTGCAGCAGGGTCAACCTTTAGGAGTTGGCTGAACTCGTAGTAAGAATGAGTTGCCTTGCTAAAGACTCAATTTACACCATCGTGCTTTTCATTTTACCTACAAGGTGCAAAGAGCACATCCATGCCCTCCAGGAGTTTGTATTCATTTGCACAATAGGATTTGAAACCACAAGTGACTGCAACTGAACTAGATGAGGACTGTCATTTTTGTGTCCCCAAACAGCAAACAGTGATGTATAAAGATTCATTCCTGCAGGCGAGGGTCCACTGAAGAGAGCCCCAGATTGCCAGACTGATTTCATGAATGATGGCATCTGGGAGAAAGTCCTTCCAGGTGAGGGAGCTGTGCACACAAATGCCCTCGGATGCTGAAGCAAAGGATGTTTTAGAAAGAGTTGGCCCTTCAAGAAGCTGGGGCCTGGACGATATTAGGAGACTTGGATCAAGTGCTTAAAAGAAATTCTTTCCTATTTCGGATGTCCGAACAGCCCTGCACTCCCAGTATTAGCCTTTAAAGTCCCAGCTGTCCCAGCAATTACTGTCAGACACCATAATTATCACTTACACACAATTTCCCAAAAGGGAATCGTTTAAAGCCCATTTTTGGAGAGACTTCCTCCTGCAAGGAACTTGATGAGGTCATCAGAGCCATCCTTTGGGATCCTCTAAGTCTATATAAAGCTAATAAAAAAGATTTCACAAAGAAGAAAGCTCATTTTTATTTTACAGATTTATGACAAGAGCCAGCCTAATCATGAAAAAGTCCATCAATTCCCATCTTACAAAATGAGCTGAAACAAGAGGTCGGTCAGCACCCAGAAGGCTGTGATCCATGCAGGAAAAGTGAGCACAGAGGCTACCACAGAGAGAAAAACTGGTAAAGAAAGTGAATCTGCTGCAAAAACTTAAGTAATTAATTCTTCTTCAAAATATGCATCAAATTTCACAACTGAAATTTCATAGGCTTCCCGTTATGAAAAGATTTTTGACAGGTCTGACAGTTATTTGCTCAAAGCCATATGATATTTCACAAGCAAAAGCCATATGATATTTCACAAGCAGAATTCTTAAATATAAAAACCATCAGTATTTTAGGTACGAATTGCATTGTAGGTTTTATAGTAAGTGCAGTCCCCAGGGTATGTACATAAATCATATATCTGAAGAGCCCTGGTGGTCTCATTTATTACTTGTTGAATGTTCTGGGTTGCTCAGATGCTAGAGACACTTGTATTTCTGCTCCTGATTACCTATATCCAATAAAACAGTGACAACTCATTAATCAGTCTCCAAAATCACTGGGTAAGCTGCCACTAACTGGAATTTCTATTAAATCTGATGACAGAGAAGCAGAACTGTGTACACTCGCCATGTACATCACGGCTGACATTGCTGGCTGCAAAGGAATGTTGAATTTTCTACTGTTTTTCTATTTAATGGGCCCATTTGTGACTTGTGAACTATTTCTCTGCCACCACTGAGGCCAGTGTCCCTGGGCCCTGAAGATCATTTGGTGGTAATTCTTGCTGTTGGCCAAGTGGGTGAAGTCAGAAGTTTGGATGCCTAGATCCAATCACCATTCTGGCACTGTGGTCTCTGTGTGACCTTTAGCTAAGTCATTCTGTGTTTCCTCATCCATGGAGTAGCACTGCTTAGACACTAAGATTTGATGTCACATCAAATGGGTTGCTGTGAGCTATGACACCACAGAACTCTAGCCTGGGTGACAGAGTGAGACTGTGTCTCTTAAAAAAAAAAAAAAAAATATATATATATATATATACATATGATGAATATATGTGTGATGGATAAGAGAGGGGGAGTGGTGTCAGGGCAGGATTCAGGGCAGAGGGAGAGAGATTCCAGTAACTTGGAAAGGGAACTGCGTACAACCTACAGCAGAGAATGCTTTACAAAGTGTTAACTTAATCATGCACTATTCTTATTAAAGATACAACTGCACAAAATACAATCATTAAAGCACACAAGCATGATTTGAGGCTTTGGTCACAACTGTGTCAATGGAAAACCTCCCTCGCTGCACCCTCCGAAGCTCACAGCCTCTACTGGCCATTGGCCTAAGGACATACCTTCCCGACCAGCTTTCTCCATGAACCTGATATTCACTTTCAAAGCAGAGTAATGAACTAGTGCATAAAGCAGGGATTGTACAGACAGTCAATGTCAGAATAGTCTATGGCTTTAAGCCCAACATCTGAACCCCTGTCCGATGTCACAGCTGTGTGTGGATTTCCCACTCTTGGGGCTACTGGCCTCAGACCAGGAGGTAATTAAAGACATGGTCATACCCCCCAGGATATGAGCATTTTAATTCTTTAGACCAAATGCTTGCTGGGTACATCCTGATGAACACGTACCAAGGCCACAGTTACTGCCCCCTAAGCTACAGCCCTTTTCAGGACAGAAAGATGTTTCTCCTATCATTCCACCGTTGTCTCTTCCTAAGGTAGCCGCGTAACCTCTCCGAGTCTCAGATTCTGCGTCTGTACAATGGGGAGAATGGCACTGCTCGGTCAGGACTGCTGTGAGAATTAGAGGTAGCATGAGAGGCATCAGGCACAACTATAGGGATCCATGATGTAATAACTGATGTGAATATTAATTTGATATTAATCAAAGGTTTGCTTCAATTCAGCAGACGGCCATTTTAATCTCAATTAGATCATGATGTAGACCTAATTTTAAGACTAAACCAAAATAACTGACTGTTAAAAGTGACTAAATTAATTGCATTTTTTTTTTGTTAAATCGTATTTGAGCAAAAGGTTGGAAGGGTAAGGGAGGGAGAGACAGAGGTTAAAATAAGGATCCTGCAATTCAGGGATGACTGAAATCTCAAGGTTATTCAAGTAGGTTTAGGAAATTATATTACATCTCTCTCTCAGAGAGAAAGAGAGAATGGGGAAAACAGACTTCATGTATATCATTTCAGATGCAAAAAAAAAAAAATGAACTAATCATCAGGAGATTGTCAAGCGAGGACCTCTGAGGAATGACTGAACAACAGGTCATAGGTCCTGTGCTCATGGTCTGGCTTTTATGTGACATTTGACGAATTGCTAATGAACTTGGTTTAGTTCCAAGAAATACTTTGGTATAAACTGGGCCTCAGAAAATCTCCATTCTTTTGACAGACAGACTCTCTAGTCCTAAACATAGAGGAGAAAATGGCTTTTGGAATTAGCAACAGAGATGAGAAAAGTTTTAAATATGGCTTTAAAATTTGTGAAAGCCAACATTTTAATTATACTTTATCATCCGCAGTTGTCTGGGAGAGGTGAAATGGAAAATTTAGAGAGGCCGAGTCTATTCAATTCCACAGACTGAACAGTGACCATTATTCCAGAAATGGAAAACATTCTGCCACCTCCCCACAAGCCCCTGGCCGCGATGAGCCAGATGGCAGAGCCGTGAATGCCAGAGCCACAGTTAGGAGGAGGAAAGGTAAACTTGACTCGAAAGAGGCAGATGTGTTATTCTTGCTTGATGCCATCCAGCTAAACACCACATCTGGAACCGCGTGGAGGAGATGCAGGAATAGAGACTCTTCCACTTACGACCTAAGTTCACGGGCATTTCATCACTTTGCTTAAAAAAAAAGTCATTCAGCCTGGTGCCTGTGGCTCAACGGGCTAAGGCGCCAGCCACATATACCTGAGTTGGCGGGTTCGAATCCAGCCCGGGCCCGCCAATCAACAATGATGGCTGCAACCAAAAAATGGCCGGGCATTGTGGCGGGTGCCTGTAATCCCAGCTACTTGGGAGGCGGAGGCAGGAAACTCGCTTGAGCTGTGATGCCACAGCACTCTATCCAGGGTGACAGCTTGAGGCTCTGTCTCCAAAAAAAAGTGATTCTAGAAAAGGACAAGTGCTTTTTAAAAAGAACAAGTATTACAAAATACGATTTTCTCTTCTACAATACCGGCAGGGAAGAAAGCAAATTTCTTTCCATCCTCTCTCACTGTTTTGCTGCTGCTTACTGTCGGCTTCTAGCGTTCGCGTTTTCCTGCCCTCTCTCATCCCTCTCATCCCTGCTGTACAGAGAAACATCTGTGAGAACCCGCCAAAGAGAAGAGGGGGCCTGAGAATCTCTCCTATAACTTAAACTTACGAACATCACCAGAGGGACAGGGATAAAGATTTTAAGCCATTTTTCAGGTGAAAATGGATTTTAAGGTACTTTCAGATATTTGGTGATATGTTGATTGGACAAAGTTGTTGAATAAGTGAACTCGAGTAAGTGGGTGGAAAGGGCTAGATACATCTCACCACCAAGGTGACGGGCGATGGATGACAGGCAGGCACTGAGCCCTTAGACACTCTCGGTTGCAGCCCACGGCAGACCTCAACCAGCTTCCAACCCCCAGCTCATCCCCCTTCCGGGTTTCTTAGGTCATGTTGTTTGCCAGTTCCCCACGCCTCTAGAGACCACTCCTGCCTGTGTCTCTTTCTCATCAGGACAAGCCCCTTCCCCCTTCCCCATAGCTTTGATTGATCAGACACCCAGCAGGCCCCGAGAACGGCCTTAGCGGGTCAGCCACGGCCCATGCAGAGGCAGCAGCTTGTCTGCGGGTGGTGGGAGAGACAGGAAACCGCAGCGTCCCCTTGTTCAGTCTAATGGGGTAAGTTGAAAGATTCGGCTGTCAGACCGGCGTGAGGCCTCATTTTTCTTCCCTGCCGTGTAGGGTGCCCCTGGCTGCAGCCAATGTTTGACTGTGATTAATTTGTCCTGATGGCTATACGATGGAAATGGAGAAATGGATTGCCAATTACAGCTGGTCTTCTCTCAGACTGCGCGGCAAACCACAGCACAGTGGATTCAGCCTCCAAGGGAAGCAACCCATTCTCAAGTGTATTTTAAAGATGAAGAAGGGGTCGAAGGGGTTGAGTTTTTTATTTACCATCCTTTAGGAATTTGCTGATGTGTGTCTGGGCCTTCTTGACAAGCACCCTAGGAGGGAAAGCCTCTCTGAGGTTCGCTCTGTATTCCACCAGTTTAAGATGCTTTGTACTTCTGATTTAAGTCTTAATAGAACAAATGAAAGGTGTCCTACATGTGGAAAGAGCCCAAAGGGAAGCCCACCTCTGACTCCCGCTGAGATGTTCAGAACATGCTCATCATGGGCAAATGGAAAATGCATGAAGCACACCATCTCCTTTTCCTCTAACTTCTGAAAGACCATATACGATTTCCCACTGATCGCTATTGCAAAATGACTTGTGTCCCCTCACAGAAGATATGACCTCTTAATATTTTAACAATGTCCCAAAGGAATTGATTCCTAAATGAGGAACCATCGTCAGCTGTCTTAACTGTCAAGCCCTGTATGTCTCACGACCAGATTTACTTTCAGATGTGAAGGAGATGGATGCAAGACCATTTTGCACTTGTGAAAAATCATTGACAAACTGACACGGGTAGGGATAATTCTAAAGAAGCTCATTGATCTCAGAAGCACCTGAGCTCCAGCTGTCTAAGGGCTCCACATTAACGTGTTTTCATGTTACATGATCTGCTCAGTGGTAGGGGCAGGAGTGGGGGAGACAGGTCTTATTTCATTCAGTTGAAAAAATCCATTGTCATTATCTTATAAAGAATAGGTCAAAAAATAAACACAATTAATCCAAAGGCAGAAGGATAAAAAAAAATGTTGACATTCTACAATTTGCCTAGCAGCTATATGAAAGCTGAGATATAGAAATATAGAAACACACATATCACATTCTCTCACACTCATACACAGAAACACACACATAATAGGCACTGGATCTTCTACTATATGTTTAATAAGTATACACATATTTACATAGGAAATAAATAATACCTAATATGTCCCTATTAATAACACATAATAATGGAAAGGTATTATCTTACAACTATTGAGTCTAAAGTAATTTAAAAAAAAGGCATTTTTTGGCAAAGAAATGGACAGCGATTAGATGCAGTTTTAAGTTATGTATATTCCACAAACCTTTAAAGTAACTCACATTTTTCCTCAAACCAATATACGTAGGTACAAATACGTATCTATACTTCTCATAGTGAAAGATATCATTCAGTAACTTAGGCATGTGAAGATTTTATTACATGTCTGTGTATTTTATATACATATACATACACATGGGTCACTACGGAAGTTTTGAGACAGACTGTTTTATGTTTCGTTATTTCATTTCCTAGAACTGCTAATGTAGTTAGCAGTGTCCTTTCTGATTCATTTGTGCAAGTTTCACTTTGCTGGGCTTACCAGTGTGGTCAGGAGGGCTTCATTCATTTCCATCAGTGCAGATTTTACATTTCTTGAAAACTTTTGTAATGACCCACATATATAAATAGCATACATGATATTATATAGTGTATACAATGTGTATGTATAGACATGTGGGTATACATGTGTGATATATGCATAGATATATGCTCATGTATATAAATAAATAACATGCATTTGTGTGTGTTTAAAATGTTCCTAGGTCACTAGAGATAAATCTGGGTAAAGATGTCAAAATACTCTTGAAATAGGAAGGCCTTCCTAAGTTGTGAACTACACCACAAAAGCTGAAAATTTAGTTATGTTTATAGGTTTACATATGAGATGAATGTTTTTTTTTTGAAAATGCATGAGGAACTCAATAATGATTGCCTCTTAAGAGGGATACTATTAGTTTTAGCTGGGAAAAGATTTTTTTACAATTTTAATGACATTTTATACTGTTTCACTCTTGTTTACCATATGCATATTTTACTTCAATGATTAAAGCACTCCCCTTTAAAAATGCCCATCAATCTATTATGGTTGGTAACATTAGTGCTACATAAGTATTTGGATGTTCTAGTAACATTTTTTTTTTATTAAGAGTCTTCTCAAGGCTGGGTGGTAATCATGAAGTCTACAGTCAACTGTCAGCCAAGACTAAGTAGGGGCATGTGTGATTCATTTCAATACCGTGGGTATTTATTCAGCATGTTCCCTGTAATAGGCACCAGACTAGACAGGAAGGGAACAGGGATTTCACACGGTCCCAATGCTCTAGTAACTCAGAGTCTCCCTAGACACTAGGGAGTTGCCATGTTTGGGGGTAGGAATGGAAATGAGCAAAAGCAAACAACTAATGAGTACATCCAACAATTGATTTTTTTCGTAGACATCCTGAAGAACAAATGATCTGACTGGTCATTAGGCAGTTTGATTATCTGCTCTGAGTCATTTCAAAGTCTTAGGGATGATGCCATAGATACGAGTACCACAGAGGAAAGATGATCATTTGCAGAAATATTACCTGAGGATGACTGTAAGGAAAATCAATGCAAACATCAAAATCCTGGCTCTTTACGGTAAAAAGCAAAACACAAACAAAAAACACTTGCTTGCATATACTATAAGAAAAGAAGAAAAAGAATTCCCTATAATGAAATATAAGAACTATATCTTATACATTGTCCATGTTCCAAACTGTTCCCATTTGGTTATTTGAAACTTATAATTCATAGTCTCTCAAGATAATTCTATATGCTATAGTTTTGTTATTGGGATGAGACCAAAAGTAATTGAATTTATGATAAAGATGGAGCATGGAGCTTCTTCTTTACAGGAAAGTGTATGCATTCACTTAACAAGAATTTACCAACTCTCTATCATTTGTCAAACTCTGCTGAGAGCAGGGGACCAAGCAGTGAGCAAAACCAGATACTAATTATCCCCATATAAAATTACCCCCAAACATAAAGCATTGATTGTAATGATGGCAGTAGGGGAGAGCCACATACCACCTGTAGAGCAGCTGGCGTGAAGGTTCCATCTGCTCAGGGAAGCAGAGGACAGTGTCTGCCCAGAAGTCATGGTGGTAACCAGCCAAGGACTGGGCAGAGTCCTGGGTAAGAGTTCTGCAGGCTGGGGGTGCAAACAGCAGTGCAAGGGCCTCACGGTAAAGACTGACAGGCCACCAGGCATTAGATAAGATCATGCTAGGGCTTGAAGACCAAGCTGATAGCTTTGTCTTCATCCTAAGAAAATGTGCTCTGAGTTTTGAATTGCTCTCCTAGAAACACTTCTCCACAACTGGAGAACTTGCCTGCCTTCCACCTTCTAAGCAGTAGGACTGGAAACTCTATAACCCTGAAGTACTAATGATGAGGTCCACAGGCTACCAGGTACCCCAGAGAAAGGGAGGGGGGTGGGAACTTGAGGAAGAATATCATGGTGTCTTATTAAGATAAACACTTGGGCTTTACATGGGCCTGGAGCAGCCTCTATTCACCTGTTTGTTTTCTTCTAAAACCATGAGGGATAGGGCCATCGTCCCTTACCATCCATCACTTCCACACTAGGTGTCTGTCCTACTTCACCCCACTGCAGAACACAAAAAGTATGCCATCTCGGGAGGTTACTATGCATGGCTACTGCTCGGGGAGAGCATGGCAGCTCCATCTGGTGTTGAACTTCACCCCTCGACAGGAAGATGTGGGGAAGTTACGATGAGCCTGGGGTCAGAAGTGGGATAGGGACCGGAGAAGTGGCTAAGATAGCCCGGGGGTAATAGCCTAGCAGGAAAATAATAGGGAACCCTCATCTTCCCACTTGACAAACACCATGACATCCTTCTTCAAGCTCTCAACCTCAAACCTACGTGCTCCCCTCGGCCCCTTTCTCTGGAGTACCATGGTAGGCCATGGAGTTCACCATTAATAATGCAGAGTCACAGAATTTCCATTCCTACATCTTAGAAGGCAAAAGAAGGTTGACTTTGGCAGCTCTGACACTGGCCCCCATCTGAGATGGGCACTGCCTCATGTGAGATACGTAGTAGAAGTGAAGTGGAAGGGGTCGGTAGTGTGAAGATCCGACAAAAACACCAAGTGGAAGGAGCAAGAAAGTAAAGGATGTTCCTGGGAGCCCAGCTCGTGTGCTAGCCAGTCTCCTCCTCCCCCGGGCAGGGATGGGGCTGTGGCCCCAGCTCATGTGCTAGCCAGTCTCCTTCTCCCATGCCCAGGAATGGCAGCTCTGCTGGGAGCTTGCAGTCCACTTGCTTCAGCTAATCTAGGCATTTCCATCTTGTCTCGTTGCTCTTCTCCACTTCCTTCCTGTGCTCGCCATGTTTTCTGTCTCTGCCTCGCCCTATGGACAGGTGGTTTGCAGAGAGACGTGTTGGGAGACTGGGTACTTCCTACACACCGCACGCACACGCAAACACACACCACTCTTAGGTCCCAGTACTGCCTTTAACACGTACAAAGATACCTTAAAAAAGGCATTTCGAGTCAAACAGTTTTACATTTCCTGGCTCCCCTGATGCGTATCACTGTTTTGTTCTGGCAATGAAGAATATTTTCATTGTTTTATGAAGGATGGAAAGAGCTGATGAGTTCTCATTTCCTTCTATAAACAGCCTGGGAAAACAGCCAGTCTGCATTCCCCTTTCTTTTTCACTATGGATGAGAGGATAAAATATTTGCAAAGTTGAAAAAAGAACTTGAGAGGCAATAATTTAGGATGTTAACCTTTCCCTACTATGGCAGCACCAGCAGGTCTTTCCAGCTTGCTAAAGGAGTCAGAATTTGTGGAAGCTTGGAGCCCCTGAGCTGCTGGTGATCAATTTCACAGGTTCGTGTAATTATATGCAAGGGCTGGTGGCATTTGCAAGGTTGGTTGAGTGCCCGGCTCTTCTGACTGGGGTGTTGGCAGTGAACCAGAGGCACCATAAACCATAGGACGAGCACCTTCCTGAGGGCAGATTGTACATGAAGATTTATGGCAGGAGAGCTGTGAAATGACTTAACTGGTAAGCAACGTAAACCATTTTATTTTAAGAAGATTGCGATATACTTACACTTTAGAGTGTTGATTTTCAACAACAAAAATCCCCCCTTGCATAGGCTATGCCCCGAGGATGCAGATGCATCAACTTTAAAGGAGGTTTAATGACAAGGTAGAAGATGCAAAGATATGATACAAAGAAAAATGGATGTGCAGGAATATTCCATGCTAACAGAGTCCTCTAGTCACCAAGAGTGAACCCAGTGACCTGGGTGGGGTGGTGCAGTCCATCTTAATGGGATTTGGGGAGAGGTATCTTGGGTAGAAAATGCAGAGATGGGAATGGGGACCCAGAAAGAGGATGAGCAGCATGACTTTCTTTGGTAGAAACTTTGCAACTCTACTCAGTTCTGGAAGAGCCTCTATTCTTTCTTTTTGTCTAATAGCAGATGGTACGTATTGATATTAGTCTCATCTAACTTGTGAGGAATCTGGGAACTAGAGTTCAAGAAGAGGTTAGCGTGTGGCCCAGCCTGGACTACAATCTCAGGTCTGTCTAATATCTAAACCTCTGGCCCTGTTACTCTGCCTTGTTGGCTGGGCAGGGGCACTGAGCTCAGTTCTTACATAAACTAGTTGGGTGTTCCCAGTAAAGTACTCAACAGCTCCAGGACTCATTTTTTGTAGTCAGGAAAATAAAGATCTAAGAAAATTATAATTTTCAAAACAGCTTCTAGCCCCGAGAGCCTATGACCTTAGAAAGGCAAGAATGGGCAGGCTTTCTGGGTGTTTGGGGGCAACAAAAGGCAAATATTGGGCTTTTCTCCCCTTTAAGCTAAGTGGCAGGGTAACTGTTATTTACTCCACAAGTTTTCCTAACAAGGAAGAATTTTAAAATCTACTATACAGGGGGCGGCTCCTGTGGCTCAGCGAGTAGGGCGCCAGCCCCATATACCAAAGGTGGCGGGTTCAAGCCCGGCCTCGGCCGAACTGCAAAACAAAAAAATAGCCGGGTGCTGTGGCGGGCGCCTGTAGTCCCAGCTACTCGGGA
>CAUYON010189161.1:0-79227 GCA_963573935.1 Arctocebus calabarensis | reverse complement strand
GCGCTGCCCTTCCCCACTGATTGGGGCACTGGGACCTGTCTTTGTATTCTCAGAGCCCACAGTGGAGCACTCAGTCTGGAGCCAGCTGCCTAGCCCGATCCCAGGTCCTTAGACCAGCGGTTCTCAACCTGGGGGTTGCAGAAACCGTGTTAAAGGGCCGTGGCATTAGGAAGGTTGAGAACCACTGCCTTAGACAAATGTGTTAACCTCTGTGTGCCTTGGTTTCCTCATTTGTAGGGATACGAGGCCTCACCTCAGATGGTTGTTATGAGGGGAAAGGAGTAAGGCTGTGAGGTGGCTGGAGCAAGCAGAGCACCGCGCAGGCAGCAGTCGGATGCCTCTCTGCGTCCCAACAGCACAAGAGACGCAGCACCCTGGGCGCCCAGGCCCTCTGTGCCACGCCCTCCGAGGGTGCTGACCCACTTGCATGAAGAAGCAGCTCTCTTGTGAAGACATGGAAGGCACAGGCGTCTCTGTTGCCCCACTGGCCAGCATGTGCAACCCAGGTGACACTGCTGGCAGGTCCTTTGCCAAACAGAAGTATCTGGGTACAGGGTACAGTGGGCAGAAGCCACAGGGCATAGAGGAGAGATGTGGGGGTGTGTCATGTAGGAGACAAGGTTTGCTTTGTGAATGGCGCAGGTGACAGCATAGTGGGGGCTGCTCACTGCCTGTGCCCGTGTCCTCACTCCCACCAGGCTGCTGAGTAACAGCACCAGCTGCATTTCCTGCTGAGACCGTGCTCTGACTCACGGTCCACACGTCAGTCACTGATTCGCTTGCCAACAGCCCTTACGCTGGTGTCTCCACGTGGCGCCCACATCATGGTCCCCGGTTGTGTTTTCTGGAGTCTCATCTAGTGATTCTTTGTGGCCACACACTCCAAATGCAGAGACCTGGACTCAGACCCAGGCCTTCCTGTAGCGCCATCGCGCCCTCTGTGGATGCCCGTGGAGCCCACTCTGCGTTACAACTTTCCGTCTTCATAGGTTTGTCCAGCCCCTGCGCTGTGCCATGCTCACGGCTCCTGTTCTCTTTAGAGCCTGAAAATGGGGACAAATTATACTTTCAAAAGTGGTTTCTTGAAGCCTTATTTTCAAAAAACTCGTGTTGGGCTGTTAATGACCTTCATGGGAAAATGGCCGTGGATAGGCAAATAAGGAGTGTGAGAGCATCTGTGTCAGAACCGCTCCCTGGCGGGCAAGTTTGGTGGGGGACAGTGCCCATTCTAGGCACCCTGGAACTTCAGAGAATGCTGTTGGCTCCCAGTCACAGGAGAAGGGTTCCAGCATGGCTTCCCACACCATCCTCTTTCAAAAATGCAAGTCACACAGTGAATCTGGAGAGTGCTGGGGGCTGCACTGTGTGAGCTGCAAGAAATCAAAGTTCCCTGACTCCAGCAGCCCAATAACACTGCCAGGTGCCAGCTTGTGGCATTTCTGTTGGAAGCCCAGCTGGCATGAAAGTGGGTTTTTAATCCAGCCTGGAGTAGACCCCTGCATCGAGCAATGCTTTGCGTGACTATAGAAGTCTAAATCGGGCCGCACTTCCCCCCGAGCTAGAGGAGGAAGAACGTGAAGACTTGGAAAAGTTGGCACCATTCTGGGAGCTGGATTAGTACGCCCGGGACAAGGAGAACAGCTGGGCCAGCCACCCCCTCCCTTGCCAGCTGCCCACCGCAGACAGGCCTCAAAGGGCCCCGACATTTGCTCTGCCTGGGAAGGTTGTACAACTTGCAATTTAAGCACAGTATTAAAACCAAAGAGGAAAATCCTTCAAAAGCATGGGGTGGTGCTGACTTTGAGCGGTACCCGGGTTTTTCTGCACACGCCTCCCTCCTTCGCTCCCCTGCTGCCCGGGAGCACTGGCAGAACAGCCGCACACTGCCTCGTGGAGCCTGCCGCGCTGAAACCTTCAGCCGCACGGAATAAAGTCCTCCCTTTCTTCTCTTCAAAACAAGGCCTTTTTAAAACTCACCACAGTGGCCATCTGGCTAGAGAGAGGTGGCAGGCAGCATGGGAGTGAGGCTGCTCACCCATTGGCCAGCACAGCTGCCCAGAGGCTGCGTAACAAACAGCCCCGCAGGTGGATGGCTTCCTACCACAGATGTGTTCGTCTGCCTTTGGGGGCTTCAGGGCGAGTGGGGGGCTTCAGGGCGAGTGGGGCGGCTGTGCTCAGGCTGCTGGTGGGTACGCATGCAACATGTTTCTTATCTTGGGATCTGTGGGATCTGGGAATGCTCTCATTAGGGCCGGCGGTAGAGATGGCAGAGAGCAAGGCACACGATGGGGATGCCTTGGTGCAGACAGCATGCAGTGCCCCTGTTAGACACGCTGTTGTCACTCTCACTCTCCATGCAGAGGCTATAGGAAGTCCCCGGCCAATGCAAGGTCACCGGGCAGGTGAGTGCACTCTGTCCACTCCAGGGGGGCTGCAGAATCCCACAGCAAGAGGCAGAGGCACAGAATCTGTGCCGGCATTGGGGACAGGAGCCCAATCCACCACACACAGTGCTTTAGTTCCTGGGGCCAGCGGCACCAAGGACCTGGGCTTGAACAACAGAGCTCTTCACAGCTCTGGGGGCTGGAGGTCAAAGATCAAGGTGTCACAGGACTGGGTCCCGAGGCCGCTCCCCCTCCCTGTGTCCTCACACTGACGTCCCTCTGTGTGCCCCTGTCCCGATCTCTCTTCTTACAAGAACACCAGGTAGGGGCGGTGCCTGTGGCTCAAAGCAGTAGGGTGCTGGACCCACATGCTGGAGGTAGTGGGTTCAAACCCAACCCCGGCCAAAAACTGCCAAAAAAAAATTAAATGAAAATAAAACAAGAACACCAGTTAGATTGCATTAGGGGTGCCCTCAGGACCCCATTCTAACTTAACGCCTGGGTGAGCACCCCGTCTCCAAATGCAGCCCCATTCTACGTGCCGGGTATGGGCCCAGTCCCACCTGTAACGCAGACCTTCCCACAGAGGGAGGAGACCCCGAGACACAGAGTTTCTCCTTACGGTCCTGCAGTCCACCCTGCAATCACGTTTCTGCCCAGGCTTCACTCCCAGGGGTTGGGGACGGGACCCCTATACCTGTGACCAAGCATCACTGGAGCTGCTGGTGTAGGAATGAGAATGAGACTTGGGGGCCCTGCCGCATCTGGGCCTCCCATGCCTCCAACCCGACTGCTCAGGCTCCTCACCCACACCACACATGGGGAGCCCTTTTCTGAGCTACCCCAGGCCAGGAGTCAAGGGTGAGGCTCCCCTACCCACAGGTTCAGGACAGATGAGCAACCCCCAGGTCTGAACACAGACACTTCTTTTTAGGACAGGTAAAGAATGATGAGGTCAGGTTGCGTATTTAGTCCTCAGGGCAGAACGCGTGGACCCACACTGCGAAATTCACACGGGAGCCAAGTATACTGGACAGAGGGGACATTTCCTTTTACTTCTCCTCACCCCAAAACATCCACTTTCCCGGAAGGCAGGGATGCTAACAGTTTCATATGAAACCTTCCAGATCTTTAAGCATTTTCAAAATACAGCATTTTCTTTTGCTTTAGTAGCCACACCTATTCTTCAAGTGAGCCGTAGGTGGACACTATGGAGACCACCACCCTGACTGTGCCTCTGTGAAGGCTGGAGAGGCAGCCCCAGGGTCCCAAGGCCATCTCAGCCCTGGGTCCCTCTGTCTACCCAGGGAGCTCTGCTGCTCACGGGGCTGCTCTCTCCCAGGTGCGGAGGTCGCAAGAGCTCGAGAAGGTGTGGGCAGGGCCGTGCTCCCTCAGGAGGCCCAGGGAGGGTCCCTTCTCCCCTGTCCCAGCTCCTGGAGTAGACAGCAACCCTCGGTGTCCCTTGTGTGTCCACACAGCTCCAGTTTCTGTCTCTGAGACCATGTGCCCTTCTCGGCCTGTCCTTGCGAGCCTTCCTTTCAGTAGTGACACAACCTGGCTTCCACTCTAAGTCCAGGGCCGTCCCACCTCCAGACCCTTAACTGATTGTTTCTGCCAAGACCTTATTCCAGATGAGGTCATGTTCTGAGGTTCCAGTGGACATGAATTTGGAGGGGAAACAATTCAACCCACTAGTGGTGTTATTTTTTGTATGTCAACATGGCTGGGTCACGGGCTGCCAACTCTCTGAGCAAACTTACTTCTGGGTGTTTCTGGGGAGGCTGGTACTGAAGTGGTCAGGCTGGTACTGTCAGGGGGCTGCTCCCAGCTCACGTTTAGGCCCGACTGCATTGTTTAAGCCCAGCTGCACCTGCAACCACAGGCCCCAGGGTTCTCTGGAGTATGGTCTGTTTGTCCTTCATCCCAGAACACTGGGACCCAGAACCCAACACTGCCCACAGCTGCTGACCATGACGGGATGTAGGGCTCAACACCAGAGCCCTCGGGGATAAGCTCCCCCACTCCCAGTGTGTCCTCTTAACCCAGTTGGGACACACTATCTTGGGAAGCCTGAGGGAGAAGGCCGTGGGCCTTGGCAGAGGAGAGCCACAGAAGTCACAGCAATAAAACTCAGGATGGCGGACAGTGGCTTGTCGGTGTAGACCACTCCCTGCCCAGCTGCCTGAGCTGGGATGTAAACACCCTCTCCAGCCTGGGCACCCTGGTTCTCAGGCCTCCTGTATCAGGCTGGGCTGGACCCACGGGGACCCTAGTGTGCAGGTGACAGAGCTTAGAACCCCATAGCTGGTCCTTCCTGACATCACACAGGCATCCCCCTCATCCCGACCAGTGCCCACTGCAGGGGGGGCTGGGGGTGCAGCCTGTGCAGTGGGTGGGGTCTGTGGTTTGGGATGAGCCTGGGCAGAGGCTGTCACAGGTGGGCTGTCCCACCCCCTTTCCAACCCAGTCCTCTGCCGCTCCCCTCCCGGAGCCCTTTTCCTCTCTGCCTCTGTCTGACTTTATCTCCCAACTCTTCCCCTGTCACCACCGAGCTTAATGTGTGAAGACCCTCCAGGGCCACCAGAACACCAAGGGCCGGGCTCTTAGCCACTGCCCTGCCCACCATGAATGGCAGTCACAGCCCTCGTTTGGGAAAATCAAGGACCCAAAATGGTGAAGGCCCCGAAGGTGTCCACACACCGGTATGGCCTGACTGGCCCCAGGAGTAAGGGATTCCCCCCGATACACATACGGGCAGGCGGCCCCCAGAACTTCAGTCACCAACCCCTCCCCCAAGGAAATGAAGGGACAGGGAGCAGATGGGGCTGCCCGACTGCAGGAGGTGCCTGGAGGGACAGCTGCCCCCGGCCCTGACTCCTCACCAGGCAGAGGCCGGGTGGCTGTGGGGGACAGTGTGGTCTGCTTACTGCAGGTCTGTGAACCTGCACACCCACAGGGGACCAGCTGCCACCAGCGAGGGGCCGGGAGACAGGAGGCCGCTCTGTTTTGAAGATGTCAGCACACGGTGGATCAAAAGTTTAGCCTGGAGGCAGCTGTCAGCCACTCAGGCACATAACTTCATACACTTGCAGAGATCCGCAGTGCAGGGCCAAGACGGGGGTGTCAGAGAGAGGGCAGAGGGAGGGGACGAGCGGGGGCGGGGTGGCCTCGTGGGGCTTCGGCTGGACCTGGCCAGGCCATCCTCTGAGAGCATCTGAGGGCTGCTCTGGCCTCACCTCCCAAGCCCTTCCCTTCCTTTCTTTCCTCCCTCCCAGAATACTTCCACCGGGCAGCGACTGGGAGCGGGGTGGCCTCCCTGACTCTGCTGCAGGCCGGAGGCCCTGGGCTCACCCTGTGCTTGCTCGGGGGCCCTCACTGTAAGTGCTGCTTTCTGAGACCCTTCCTCCCTTGGTGTTCCTTTGCAGACACACCGGCAGGCCCCACTGGTTGCCAGAGGGCCCAGGTGTCCCCCAGCAGGTGTGAACTGCCCACAGCCTCTGCTGTGCACCATCTCCTCTCTCCCAACACCGACCACTTGCCTCCAGCATGGGGGCTGCTATTGCGTGGTTCCCAGACTTCACACTCCGGCTTGGCTTATGCTGGAGTTCACACTCCCAGGCCAGTCGCTTCTTCTGAAAGTTCCCAATTGCAAGGGGCCTTCAAGGCCCAGGGGTTCAGATGGCCCTCCACCCTTGCCAGTGGGCCATGCTTCCTGTGTGACCTTCCTGAGGTCCTCATCTACATGGTGGTGCTCATGGGGAGCACATAGGGGGGCCCAGAAGGGAGGGCCACTTCACCATGGCACTGCCCAGACCCCATCCTGTTAGCCCCCACTCCCAGAAGGACATGCAGCTATGCTTGTAATGACAGGGCGCTCCACAGTTTTTGCTCCTGCACCACATGTATCCTTCCTGTCTTCACAAATACTCTCTGAGGGCAAAGGCCATGCCCAATTCTCAGGCTCTGCTCCTGAAGGTGCCAGGCAGAACTGGGCACACACAGACTGCTTCAGAAATGTGTTGAGAATGGAAACTGCCACCAGATCCAGCTGAAATTGCAAGGCAATTATGTGTGTAAAAAATCCCCAATTGTCTGCATAGTAAAAAGAGATGAGAGGGAATGGTTGGAAAGTGTTGGTTATGCCGTGATAATGCATTTATGTTGTTTAACAAACACACAGAGCATTTACCAGGTGCCAGGCATTCTAAGTGATTTACAAATAGTTGCTCTTTGATCTTAATCCTTAAAACTATCCTCTGAGGTGGGTATTATTATTGTTGCCACTTGAAAGATGGGGAAACTGAGGCCCAGAGAGGTTAAGACACTCAGTCAAGGTCACACAGCTAAAACATGGCAGAGCTGAGACTCCAATCCAAACAGTCTGGATCCAGAGTTTATGGTTTAAATGCTAGTTGCTACAGGGGTAATTCTTCGTTTCCTTCTGTCTCTAACTACAAACACCTATAGCACAGCATGTCATCTCACTGTCTGTGCTGCTTCTAGGAAGATGTCTGTCACGGTGTATACATCGGGACATCCCCCTGTGAAGGATGCCACAGAGCCCAACACGAACATGTATCCACCTGCTCCTCATGTCCAGGACACTTGCTTACCATCTCCTCGTGGGGGCAGATTGAAGCTGCCCGGTAAGGTCTGAGACTTCTGTGGCCCTGGCCATGGTCCTGGGAAAGTGGGAGACCTCTCTCCTTAGCTTGTAGACGGCCGTCTCCCTGTCTCCCCATGTAGCCGTGTTCTGTGGGCGTCTGTGTCCTGAGGACACCAGACATACAGGATGAGGCCCACACCCAATGACTTCATTTTAGCTTAATTACCTCTATAAATATCCCATTTCCATGGACTGAGGTCCTGGAAGTTAGGACTATCCATATGGATTTGGGGGCCACAGTTCAGCCCATAGCAGTGAGAGTATCTGTGTGCCTCTTTGTCATCTGACCTCACACACCGCAGGTGTCCCTGCTGGTCAGCCACACAGATCGGCTCATACATTACTGTGTGCTGTAACGATGTGCTCACATTTTTGTCACAGTTGATGGGAACAGCTCAGCAGCCCCTGTGAAGCTCTTTCAATGTGTGTGCTTAGGTATGGAGACCTTACTGTAGAATGGTAGGAGTCTGCCTCAAGGGTACAGGTGATTTGATTATGCTGTTATTGCCTGATCACTTTCCCAAACTGTCAGTCTCCTACCCCAGACTGGGTGAGAGAATCTGTCCCCGCATTCTCACCAGACAGGCCTAGGGACCTTTTTTCTTTTTGGAACTCTTCTTAAGGAAAATCTCACACGTATGCAAAAGCTCAACTTCAACCATTATCGGCCTTTCCTACATGTGTTTCCTCTGGCTGCCTTGCCAGTGCTTTTTGGAGTATATGTAGAACAAACTCCAGAAGCTGTGAGATTTCACGTGGGCTCATTCAGGTGCGCTGAGATGTTTAGCAACCTCACTGCTATCTTGTCTATTAATTCCTTTCTTTTAACACCATATACTTTTTTTTTTGAAACAGAGTCTTACTCCATCACCTGGGTACAGTGCCCTGGTGTCATCACAGATCACAGTAACCTCAAAGTCTTGGGCTGAAGTGATCCTTTTGCCTCAGCCTCCCAAGTAACTGGGACTACCGGCACCTGCCACAACGTTCTGCTAGTTTTTCTGTTTTTAGTAGAGATGGGGTCTTGTTCTTGCTCAGGCTGGTCTCAAACTCCTGAGCTCAAGCAAGCCACTCACCTCGACCTCCCAGAGTGCTGGGATTACAGGCATGAGCCACTGAGCCCAGCTGGATTAATTCCTTGACAGCAGCCGGTGCCATCGCACCCCTGGGGTGTGGGGGTGTGCTGGGTCTGTTTGCTGCTGCGATCTCCCCCTCACTAGCGTGGTGCAGCGTGTCTGCACCCTCTCTTGTGTGAGACGACCTGGGCAGATCTCTGGCTCAGTTTCTTCTACTGAATTGTTTCCCCTTTTTTCGTGTGTAAGCTTCTTTTTGTTCTTAATTTGTTTTTTAATTTATTGTTGGGGATTCATTGAGGGTACAAGAAACCAGGTTATCCTGATTGCAATTGTTAGGTAAAGTCCCTCTTACAATGGTGTCTTGCCCCCAAAAGGACACCGAGACCTCTACCCCCCTCACCCTTTCTCTCTCTCTGCTCTTCCTCTCCCCTCCCCTCCCTCCTTCTTTCTCTCTCTGCTCTCCCCTTCCCCCACCCCCATCATGTCATTAATTGTCATTAATTGTCCTCATATCAAAATTTACTACATAGGATTCATAATGTAGGCTTCTTTCTATACCACGAAGGATAGCTAAAATATTTGTATGCATACTCCGGAGAGTGAGGCTCCCTGCAGCTCCCTTCTCCGGCCCTGTCCCCATCTCTCCGCTGCCACATTGAAGGTGTCCAGCCTCCCAGACTGCACACACTGTTTAATGCTGTTGGCAGGTGCCCAGTGGTGAGAGGACATGGCTGTGTTGCCAACAGCTGACTCAGTCTATTAGAGGGCCATGTTTCTCAAAGTCAG
Source organism: Arctocebus calabarensis (assembly GCA_963573935.1). Classification (NCBI taxonomy): domain Eukaryota; kingdom Metazoa; phylum Chordata; class Mammalia; order Primates; family Lorisidae; genus Arctocebus; species Arctocebus calabarensis. Next base: position 70,315 of record CAUYON010189161.1, on the reverse strand, counting down.
GACACTTGGCTGAGGTTTAGGAAGAAATCGGTGCAGCCTTCCCCAGCCTCTCCCTGCTCCCCCGATCCTTCTTTTCTGGGAGTGAAAAGTCCAACTGCCTGGTGCCTCCCTCTTCTCCCCAGCAGCCCACCGACACCTGAAAGAAAACCGCACTGGCCATTCTTCTGCTTGGGAATCAGCCCCTGCTGTGGCCCAGGCTCTCAGCCCACCCTGACCCAGCCCGGCTCCCTGCTGCTTATAGGCGACTCTGTGCCCCAACTCTCCACCCTGTGTGGGCCCCTTCTTTAGTGCCCAGGTTTCCATTGTGCCTTGGCTACAGAACTGAGATGCACTTTGCAGTGAAGGGCACCGATCAGGGACCCAGGCCTGGGGTGCGGGGGGCGGGACCCAGCTTCTGCATGGTGGGGAGCCCTGAGACTGGGGCCTGGTGGTCGTTCACACCCCACAGCTGTCACTGGCCAGGCAAGGCCATGTGCAGTTCACACAGATCCAGGAGGAGGGCAGCTGGGGTGCCACGTGGCTGCCCTCCCCTGGGGGCCTAGCTAGGGCATCTCCTGACCAGTCCACTCTGAAAGCTCACTAGAGCTTCAGGGCCTGGAAGTTGGGCAGACCTCCCCCACTGCTGGCGGCACAGGGTGGGGAGATTGGGGATAGGGGAGCCTTTGTGCTTTCTTCCTGCTTGGCCCCTTTCTCCTTGGTGTGACACCATTTCCAGGTCCTGTGGCTAAAGCCTGCGGAGCCCCCGGCTGCTCCCTGCAGGGCTGTCATCAGGCCTGCATCTTGCCCTCCTCTCAATCCATCCACAGAAGGTGGGGAGCAGACTCCTAGTCCTCAAAAGGGGTTAGAAACTGCTCTAAATCTGATGTTCAGTAGCAGTGATGGTAAAAACGATTCATAAGTAACAGCTTAGGGCTTCTTCTCCTGCCTCCACCAGTGACCCTGCGGAGCTGGGCACTCCCCGGACTTACCTGGGTTTCAGTTCCCTCCTCTGGGGACTGAACAGCTCCAGGGGCCATTTAGGGGAGAAAAGGGACTTCTCCTTCATAGCAGCAGTGTGGACAGGTCCCCTTCAAGGTCCTGGACCCGTCATGTCCTGAGACAGGGATCCTGCGCGCTAGACACAAAATCCGTTTTCCTGAGGCGCCAGCTGCCCACGCCAGTCTGGTGAAGGACTGGGGCGGTGGTCTGTGCCACATGGATGCTGGCCCAGCACCTGAGACCCTGTCACCCCTGATCAGGTGGGTCTCCCTCCACCTGGAAGGTGGCCATGTCTCTGTGCCACACACACACATGTGCACAGGCATACACGTGCACACAGGTACCCATGTACATGTGTGTGCTCACACACCCATAGACAATTAACATGCACATACACATGTGCACACACGTGACACGCACATAGGTATATAGTGCCCTGTGCACGCGCACACACATGCCCAAAAGCTCCAATCTCCAATTGAGCAGAGTAACTGACATGTAAGGCCCATTTCAGAGAGACCAAAGTTTTTCTTATCAGTCAATTCTCCAGAGGCAGCAAAGACACAGGAGCCAGAGAAGGGAACTCACTGCCAGACCTCTAAGAACTCAGCAAAGCAGGACAGGGGATTTTTTTAATGGAATTTTATTGTGTTTTTAAAAGATTCCTGCTTCCTGTAAGACCTGCCAGGGCGTGTCTTTAAGCTCTTAAAGGCTCACGGCTAAGGACTCCACACCAGGGGTACCCCCTGGGCCCTGAGTCCTGGTGGAAAAGCTGAGAGACTTATCAAGCTCCCCTGTCGGCTCCCAGCCTGGAGTGTGGAGAGCATGCCATGAGAGATAGGGAGAGGCTGGAACAGGCTGGGGAGACACAGCCCTGTTGCAGGAAAATGGGCCATGCAGAAGTACGCGGAGCTCTGGGCTCCATGTCCGCAGAGGCAGCCTGCTGGACCTCTGCATGGGCCATCCCACAGCCCCGTAAAGTCAGAACACGATGATGATAGCTCCCGGCAGGGCCAGCTTTCCTCCCCCTGCTTGAGTTCCAAGACCCCAAACTAAAACACCCTCTTGGACCTCATAATCAGACTGCTTGCAGGAGGATAGCTGCCCCTCCCCTGAGCTCCGGTGGACAGGTCTGCCTGTATGCCAGTAGCACAGCAAGTGTTTCTGTAGATTTGCACAGAGGATGTCCTCCAAGGATTAAGGGGCAAAGGTGACCCGAGCTGTTACCCTCTCGATGTAAAAGATGATGCCCAGAGCGACAGGCTGTGCATGGGCCACATTTTCTTTGAACTCCATGATTCAGTAGAGAGCCTAGCTGTGATCTGAGGAGCTGGGGTCCAAGGCTGACCCCGGCACAGACCGGAGTGCCCCTCCCTGATGCCCTGGCCCCTGTCCCCAACCCCACCCACCCCAGCAACTTCAGGAGTGCTGCTGGCCCCGGACGGCATCCTCTGTGGCATCCTGCCCCTGCACAAAGCTGGATGCTCTTTGAATAGCACCCCATGAGAACCCTCAGAAAATGACAAGAGGGTATGAGGAAACACTCGGCTGCCTCCTGGGTTTACAGATGAGGACGTGGCCAAGCCAGCTATTACCAATAGCCATTGTGGTTGCTATTGGTAATCGACCACAGTTGGACATCAGTGAAAACGATTAATCATAGAGTTACTTGACTCCATGGCCAAGGACTAACCAACAAAGACCTTACAGAACCAGAGGTGTAGATGACGCATTTAGGGAAAGAAACAGGGACCCAGAAACTCCAGAACTGACAACGTTTCCTACAACAGAGTTAGCTGATGCTTTCCGTCTCATTAGAGCAGGAACAGCAAAGTTAGAAGAACAAGATCCTGATTCGGAGCAGGTCCCCAAAGTTTGCATGAGATGCCACAGGGCCATTTGTGCTGAGAGAGGAAAACCTGGTACAAACCTCCCCTGGTGCTGCTGCCTGCTTCAAGGAGAGGACACCAGTGGCAGAATCAGACCCTGAGGGCTGACACCAGCCCCTTCTCTCCAGAAAGGCCAACGTGGACATGTGTATATGTTTATGGCATAGAAGGATAAAAATAAATACTATGTTAAGACAAATATCTGCCTAAGTTGCAACTGACATACAAATTCAACTGAAGAACAAACCTATGGAACCGTCTCACTCACAACGCAGGGCTTGCCTGTATCTTATGGTAATTCACCTCTGCACACAGTTTGGTCACCTTGAGGGGCCAGACAGTGCACCAAGCCCTGGCGGACTGTGGGGCCTACGTGTGCTCCACCTGTGTGTGCACTCAATGTGCGGGAAGAGCGGTGCCAGACCGTGTGCACGGCAGCGTCCAAGATGATCCGCCTGGCTGGACAATGCTGAGGGTTGCATTGGGTCACTCTTGCCTCCAGGTGCCCGAAGCATCTGGCCCAAGCCACCTGCCACTGAGCCCTGGCCCGGCCCTTTCCCCAGCAGCCCCCAACTACTCCAGACCTGACCCCAAAATGCTTCTCAAACTGTGCCTGCTGCCATCGCATCCTCCCCCTCCTCCTGCCCCCTGTGCTCCCACAGAAGCCCACAGACCTGGATGCCTGGTGTGAGGCCTTAGCAAGGCATCAGCCCAAGGCCCTGCAGCCCTGAGTCAGTCTGTCGAGTAGAAGCCAGAGAGTGGGAAGAGCCCTGGTATAGACGTGCTTTCCCATCCAGCTCAGCTTCCTATAAGCCAAGTGACCTTGCACCACTTACTATTGAGAGCCTCAGTTTCCTCGTCTGTAAAATGAGGCAGCAGATTCTGAGGGTAGGAGTTGTGTGCAGACATGTGACATTCAGAGCTGGAGAGAGCGGAATAGGGAAAGAGAAGGGGCCAGACAAGGAATCTTGCTGAGGGGACCTCAGCCCCTCCCCGGGGGCCCCTGGAGTAAGCTGTGCCCACCATCACCTTCAGCAGAGGCAAAAGATGTAGACATTCACACGGGCACCTGTCATCATTACTCTAGGGCTCCTGCAGGGTGGAGGAAGAAGAGAGATGGCCAGGACTCCCAGCTCCCTGTGTCCCCTCACTGCAGCAGTCTAAGGTCAGGTGTCAGGCTTTAGAAAGGAGAGCACCTCAAAGGGGTGGGGTCTAGAAAACCCCTTTTAGGTGTGACGGCACCTGACAAGCCTGGGGAAGTGTCATCTGCCTCGTGGGGACAGCACTCTCTTGGCCAAAGCCAGCACCCAGTGAACTTTGAGTCTTTCCAGGGCACCCTTATCACATTTGGTCTGGGTTCAGCTTTATCAGCAGGGTCAGGTGGGGCCCTGGGCCAACCAGCTTGCAAAAGCGATTGTGTGCCCACCTGCCCATCATAGGTGCCACAGGAAGAGGCCTCCAGCTCCAGGCTGGTCATGTGTATGGCAGGACCGCTGCCTGTGCCACTCCCCTGGGCATCAGAAACAAGAAGCTCCTCAGCCTGTCTGCCCTGAGTTTCTCTAGTTCATACCCAGCATGTGGGAGGCTCAGGCCTACCACGGCACCAGCACCCTCTCTCTTGAGCCTTCGAGGAGCAAATATCCTCAAATGTGTGTTACCCCTTGGCTTGTTTAACAGCCTAGGTAAAGGATGGGGTGGCTGCCAGTGCACACTATCCAGGAAGGTGTCCAGTGGGCAGTGTGGTGTGGGCCTCTAAGGCTGCCACTTCTAAGCTGAGCAAAAACCTCAGTGGCCCTCCACCTGCTCTGCACGGGGCTCCAGCACTGGGACACAGCACATGCTTGGTGATGTACAGGCTGTGCCACCCAGCGGCTCTGCACTGGGGGACCAGACCCTCCCGGCTCCCACCATGCCTCATCTGAGCAGTTTACATCTATGGCAACTCTATTTCCTAGTACATTTCCGCTGTGTTAAGGTACCAAGTCTGTGAGCCCAAGAACTGATCTGGATTTGCATAAGAATCACCTGGGGCCTACATTTGAACTAGGGCTCCCCAAGGTGTAACCCAGAAATTCTACTTTAGGAGCTCCAGGGTGGGGCCAGGACTCTGTACTTGTGCCAGCATCAAAAACAGGATTTATGGGAGCTTTCTGGGTAAGAGCCTCCCATTTGTCCATGGGTTTGAGGCTTCCTGGGGGGACCTTTATCCTTTCTTACTGTCAGCCCACAATTCTCTCTCAATTCTACCCACTGGTCACTTGTGGCTACAGCCCAAGCCCCTGCCATAGCTCACAACCAGCCTAGAGTCCTCTGAGCTCTCTGGACTCCAGCCTTTCTGCTTTTCCTTTGTCTGTGTATGTGCGATGGCTGCTCAAGCCGTATCACACCTAACCAGTAGGTGCCTCTGTGCCCAAAATGAAAAATTAATTAAGTTTAAGGCTTCAGGTTATGGGAAACAAATTAGGTCTCTGCTTCATCAATTTAAGTCCCTAAACCTTGACACTAAGTTTACTTAGGATGTGATATCGTTGAGCAAAATAACACACACCTTACAGGACAGAAACCACATGTATATGGAGGTTACACGAACTGCTTCAACTTCAGGAACTAGGTCAAAAATGCAGTTTTTACGCTATGTGTAGGAGAACTCCACGGCCGTTGAATTATTCATGCTAACGTGCTCCACTGTTTTAAACTAGACAATTGAACATTGGTTTGGAAGGTCATTAACACCCAGGAAAAATGCAAATGGTTTTTTCTTCTTTTTAATTGTCATAGTCTGAGAATCACCCCGCATGGAAATGAAATGGAAGCAGGTTCCATCCCTGGTGGGGGAGAACAGCTCCCGTTACCGACAGACGCTTCCTGGATGCAGACTGGAGAATGTTCCCGTGGGCACTGCTTCTCCATGGAGACTCTGCCTGATGGGTGAGGAGGCAAGTGAGGTGCTATTTAAAGACGCGTTCTAATGAGCAAGTAATGAGGAGTCTCTCTTGGAGAGGGGGGAACTGGAGGCAAAGCTCAATTAGCCCAGAAAATACCCCTGACCGCCTGTGAAAGCGGTGACCCCATGGTGCCAGAGTCAGAGGGGACCCATCCGAGCCCTGCATTTTGGAAGCCCACAAAGGTGCTGGGATTTGCCAGAAGCTACACAGCTACTTAAGGGTAGAGTCGAAACTAAAACGCCTCCCAGTCCTGGCTCAGGGTCCTGCCTTCCTCCTGACTCTGAGGAAGTGCAGATTTGAAGGTTCATGCCAGTGACACAAAAGGATGCAGGCTTCTGCTCTGCGTTGCAATCTGGAGGAGGTTCTGAATATAAACTGTAGTTTGCCCCGTAAGTCCCTCCAGGGCAGTGGTGTTGAGGCCAGAAGGCCAGGGTGTCCTCACTGAGCACCTGTCGGGTTGCGGGGCAGGGAAGACCCCTCCTCTCCTGCAAGTCATGGTCTCATCAGGGGACCACACAACACATAGGTGGTGGGTGGAGAAAACAGGGTTGTGTTCACTGATGCTCAGGGGATCAGGGAAAGCTTCCAACACGCTAGTCCACAACCCATTCTGTCTAGAATGGAGATCCCTGAATCCTTGTGTGTGTAGAAACTACCCAAGGGGCCGAACAGGCAGAGTCCCAAGTCACACCCTAGACTCAGAAGTGGACCTTGTGATTCTGCAGATCGTAGTTGAGACCAGGACTCTGCTTTCAGACAAGTCCCTGGGCAACTCTCTCTGAGTGGGAAGTAGCATCTAGTGAGAGCTAGGTCAGGAGACCAGAGGTGTAGTGTGAACTCTTGGCCCCCCGGGGCATAAACTTGATTCTCAGACACACAGTCCCTCTGTATACCCACTGTGTCAGGCAGAAAATGGCTCCAAAGCGTTCACATTCCACTCCCAGCATCTGCAGCAAAAAGGACTTTGCAGACATATCTAAAACAGGAAGTTACCCCTGCATCACCCGGATGGGCAGTGTAATCCCAGTGTCTCTAGAAAATGAATAAGGAAGGCAGGAGGGAGGCAGGATGGACTCAGGGAGAGGCTCAGGGTCCAAGGACACACTAGGCTTTGAGGGCTGCAGTAAGGGCTAGTGTTTCTAAAGCACTTATGGGACACCAAGCACTTCGCAAGAATTCAATAAACCTTTTCAAGCTTGCCTGTGGGACAACTTGTCCTTGTCACTTGCATTCTAAGGAGGAAAAGGAAGTACGAAGGTCATGGAGGCATACAGGAGGCAGTGGGGATCCTGGGCAGCCCCAACACTCAAACGTCACAAACTCCAACCCCTCCCTGGACTTTGGAGGCCCTGACCTGGGGTCCTGACTTCCAGGTAAAAGCTTCCCTGGCCTCTAGCTTCCTCTTTTCTACAGAGAGAATCACACCTGCCGGCTCACCTGCCCCCACCTGCTCCCCTACACCTGCCCCCACCTGCTCCCCCACACCTGCCCACACCTGCCCCTTTACACCTGCTCTCACCTGCTCCCCCACACCTGCCCCTACCTGCTCCCTCACACCTGCCTCCACACCTGGCCTCATTTTCCTGCCCAACCCTCAGCTTTTGTGAGACAATTAGATAAATTTGAAAACCAACACTTGGAAAATACTTCAGAATGTTGTGGGCTGTGGGCTGGTCCTTGGGCCCATGCAGTGGGGAGACGACATGGGGTTCGAGACCCTCGAGTGGCGCCTCACTTGGACCTCGGTACGGGGTTAGTCAGGGTCTGCTCTGCCCGGTGGGGACTCCAGAGGAGGCTGGCAACAGGAGGACTGTGCAGAGCAAGGCTTACAACCTGTCTTCTGAAAATGTCTCCAGCCCCTAGCGTCACACAGCCCCCAGACCTGACAAGTCCCCCTCCCCCTTCCTCCTCTCCCCACCTGTTCAAAGAGCCTTCAATTCTATTCTACTAGCTGCTGTCCACCAGGAATAGTTATTGTTTTAAAAGTTGGAACAGTAGCCTGGGTAGCCCCCTCAAGCAGGAAATCTTGGTCCCCCGATCAGTGAGCTCTTGAGCCCCCCTTCCCTGTCCCCTTCATCCCCTCCTTCTTTTCCTTCTCCCATCCCTTCTTCCTCCCTTCCCTTACTCTGTCCCCCTCCATCTGAGTCATGGGGAAGGGTTCTGGAGGCCCAGGCAACTTTCAGGGTCCCAGAGTAGGTGCACGCTGGGGCCAGAGAAGGTCGGGGTGCAGAGCCGTGGTCTGGCCAGGGGTATCAAGTAAGAGCCTGCCTTTCCCACACCTCCTCCTCCCCCACTCCAGCTTTGAGTACCCCCTGCCTGGCCTGGGCTTTCAGATTTATGACCATCTCATCTCTTTCCTGTCCCCTCCCCATGCACTCAGCAGAGGGGACCAGGTGTGGTCAGGAAGAGAGTGGCATGAGACCATTGCAGGGAGTCTTGGGAGCCAATGGGCCACGGCCCAGGAGTGGGGCACAGCCCCATCCGCCAGGGGACAGTGGTCTGCCTCAGCAGCTCAGAGGGTGACAGCTGCACCCAGGGCCAAGTGCTCGGCCCAGTCAGCAGTGGCTGTGTCAGCCCACACCCCCGAGGCAGGTCTAGTCCCAACCACGGGCCAAGTTCCGGACTTAGGCAAAGACAAGGCTCTGCTGGCCCCCAAGTCCTGCCCCATTTGAGTCCACAGGCCAGTCAGGAACACTCTGATGGCAACACAGGGAAGCCGTGGAGTGGAGAGAAGGGCGCCCCCGACAAGGGCTGCTGGCCTGGGTTCAGGTCTCAGGCCCTCACTCTCTGCTTGTCCGTATTTTCTTGTCTGCAAATTGGAAGTTGGAAAACTTGCTTTACACTGTGGCCTTGGGGAGAGAGTAAGGGGGGAGAAGAGATGAGAATGAATAGTTCACCCGAGAAACAGCTGGGGCAGGTGGCTATTGTTCCATACGTCACTCATCAGCTGTGTCACCTGTAACTACCCACATGGCTCAGCAAAGCCCCTTGGGCAGTTCCAGCTCACACCCTCCATGCAGCGGCCAGTTTGAGACCCACCAGGTTAGATAATCTTTAAGTTATGATACTTTGGTGTCATCCCAGGAGATAACAATGAGGGTCCAGGAGAATCTTGTATGAGTAAATACACGAATCAAAGAAGCCCCCACGGTGTGAGGCTCTCTGCCGAGGGTGACATAGTGAGACTCTGTCTCAACAACAACAACAACAAAAACAAATTTAGAAGCAATCTATGTAGTTCTCAAAAACATTTTGGTATTTTGGAGAGGAGAATTATGTGTAACATATATAGCTTAATTTAAGAGACATCTATGTATTTAAACATTCTGTTTTCCTCTATAAGAAGCAGGTGCACCCTTGCATTGCAGTTTACTCTCTGATCCCTCATGAAGGTGAAGCCTTCCAGGTCGGGCACAGCAGCTCACACCTGTAAGCCCAGCAGTCTGAGAGGCCCTGGAGGATGGATCACCTGAGCTCAGGAATTTGAGACCAGCCTGAGCAAGAGCAAGACCCTATCTCTACTAAAAACAGACAAAACTAGCTGAGTGTTGTGGCGGGCACCTACAGGTCCAGCTACATGGGAGGCTGAGGCAGGAGGATCACTTGAGCCCAAGAGTTTGAGCTTGCTGTGAGCTGTGATGCCATAGGACTCTACCCAGGGCAACAGAGTGAGACTCTGTTTCAAAAACAAACAACAAACAACAACAACAAAACCATGTGAAGCCTACTTCATGAATTTGCACTTTCCATATGGCCACTGGGAAGACAGCATTTGGGATGCTTAAGGTATACTTATCTTGTTAAAAATCAGTTATGTTCAGCCCGGCATGGTGGCACATGCCTTTATTACTTGATACCCTGGGACTCGAGCCCTGGAATTTCAGTCTGTGACCGTCCTGTGACTGCCCTGTCACAGGGCCACACAGAAAGTTGCCATCTCTAAAATCAGTCATGTTGCTTGATGGTTAACCTCCAAAACTCTCCCAAGGATATGTCACCTGGCCATAGTCATATCTACTTTGCTCAAGACAAAATGTGCATGAGACGCAGACTAGGCATTTCCCACCTCCAGGTTACCTGAAGCACAAGAGTGTCCCCACACTACGAGGAGACCCTGGCTATTGGTGAGGTCAGTGGCTCTGATTATAAAGAAGGTAACGCTGGTCCTCCATGTCCAGTAACAGCATGGGTCCCATAGCTCACAGGTGCCAGCCCTGTCTCACCGCCCCTCCACCCTGCAGAGGGTCCCAGCATGGGGCAGCTTTGCCCTGAGAGAGCAGGTTTTCTCTGAGTTCTCTGAGGGGCTTGAGGGACACCCAGCAGCCCAGCCAGACCTGGCTACCACGGGCTATGGACAGAGCAAGGCTTTAGAGGTTCTCAGGACCCACTTCCACTTAGCACTCAGGATCGTCTGCAGCCCTCAGACCATGTTTCCAGTGCCTCCCCCAGCCCCATTCCTCTGACCTGACTTCCAGGACCCCGTCTTCCTCTCTGCCTGCCCCCCTGGACACGCTCCAGCTGTCAGTGCCCCTCAGAGATGAGGCGCCCGAGCGTCAGCCTCCAGTAAGCATGCAGAGGCCACCTCCCAGTCACAGCCCTGCTGTGCTCATTTTCTGTTTTTCCCTGAATTCTCCCATCCCTTTGTCTAGTGGGGCTACTCTGTGGTCCCTGCAGCTGCCTCCATCTCCCCTACTCCTCCGGCACCTCACATTTGCAGCGACCGGTTGTGTGAGCTCCCGTCTGGCTTGGAAACGAGCAGCCCTGACCTCCGTGGCCCTCCAGCACGGGCCAGGGACGGGCTCGAGGAGGGAACCGTGAGAGCCTGCCCACACTCCTGGTACTCTGCCCTTCTGCCAACCGCTGTTCCTGTCCTCCACTTGTCCTCCTGCCCGCAGCCTCTCCCAGGGCTGTGCCACCTCTGGGATTTCGGGGCCACACCCCCGCCCCCAGCGCAGCCTCCCCATCCTTGGCTCCTGAGAGGACTCCAGCGCACTGGCCGGGCCTGCAGGCCCTCTGTGAGGTGGGTGCCCCTGCAGCAGCGTGGTCCTCTCAAGCCCCTCCCGCCCCGGATTCTCCCCTCCTGTCTTCTCCATCCTCCCCTCTGATAGGCCCTGCTCCTTGTTTGCACCCTGCTCACCAGCGACCCTCCTTCCCGAGCCGGCCCTTCCTCCTTTGTATAAGTCAGACCTTGCTGACCCCCTGTGGCCCATCCTCCAGCTGCTTCCGCCGCTCTGGACTCTGAAATCTAGGCCTCTGCCACAGAACCCCGGGCCCAGCCGGGGGCACCTTCCCTCTGCTTCTGTGTGTGCACAAAAGCCAGAGCTGTTCCCGTGATCCCCTCTGGGTTGGAAAGCACCGGTCTTGGTTTCTCTCATCCCCTGGCTGTCACCAGGGTCCCCTCTTCAGGAAGGGCTTCCTGACTGCCAGCACTGCACTGGCACTCTGAACTGTAGTGTCCTGCCTTGCTGTCACTTGTTCTGGGCTTGGCACTGTAGCAAGCTGACTCGCCCCCTCCTCGGGATGAGGCTCAGGAAGAGCAGGGTTCCTGCTGTGTCTGCCAGGGCGCCCCAGCATCTAAAAACACAGAGATTCCTAGCAGCTGCAGCGAGAGCAGTCATGGAATGAATGAATGGCCTCCCCCCCACCCCCACCCCGAGCTTCCAAGTGAAACTGTGTGCTCACTTGTGCTGGCCTCTCAGCAGGTGTAGCCCAGATCTATAGGGAACAATCAATAAGGCTCTGAAGGTGACAGTCACTCAGGCCTCAAAGAAATCAGTCAGGAAAGGGGTGAGGCCCAGGGCAGGGTCTGCAAAGCATGGGGCATGTTGGGGAAGCACTGATCTGGCCGGACCACCAGGAACACGCTGGGTCCATGTAGGGGGTTGCACAGCTAGTGGGGCAGCATGTCCCTACAGTGGGGACTCTTTAGAGCTAGAGGAATGACAGTCCCCCTGCTCTAAGGGGGGTGCATCCCTTCTGGCCCCTCAGAGAGAGGGAGTCTGTGTTTTCAGGGGGAGAGTCACTGTTCCATCTGGACCTCTGAGCCACAGAGGTGAGGGTGAGCCCTCTTTTCTCGACCTGGTTCCCTTTCATTGAGTGTGACCTTTTGCTGGGCTAACTAGTATTCTTGCAGGTGGGCAGCCACCTGGCACTGCCCTGGCTGACACGGAGCTGCAGGGAGGCTCCTGGGGGTGGCCCCACTGGTCCCGCTTGGGCTGCAGAGGGCCAGAAAGAGCCCAGCCCCCTGGTGCACCCCGGGGCAGCACTTCCCCAACACGCACCACCACTCGGACCCGTGTGGGCATTCTTGTGCTGAGAGGAGAACTCTTCATTATTAACAGATGAGGGGCCACTACTGGGATTTCTGTCACTGGCAGGTGGACACAATTTCTAATGAATAAATGATGCAGAATGTGCACACATTGCTCTAGAGCACTGCGGAAAGCGGGAAAATTGTTTCAGAAGTGGGTGGGCAAAGTCTTGGAGCATCTAACCATGGGCTGTGCCAGTGGGGAGTGTGTCCCTCAACAGGAGGGCTCACGTATTTAATTTAGCTTCAACCTTTATCCCGGGCTCACATCTGCGTCCCACCACTTCCTCACCCTGTGACCTTGACAGGTTATAAGGCTTCTTGTTTCTCAGCCTCAGTAGCTGAAACAGGGACGTAAAACAACACAGAGGGCCTGGCCAAGAGGAAACCTTTCTCCAAAAGGGTTTGGGACTGTCTGGCCCCGACACCTACTCTAACACCAATACATGCTAGAATTATCGTCACGGTTACCATCACTTCTACATCCGACCCTCCCCGCCAGCTCTCACTAGGAAGCCCCACTCACCTCCAGGGTGCTCGTGCCACTCCTCACTGCCCACGGCTCACCACCTGCCCGCTCCTGCCTGGAATGTCCCCCTCTCAGCTGCCCAGGGCTGAGGTCACTGACCACAGGTGGCCATTGAGCACTTGGAATTCTGCTCATAAGAGTGACAGCTGACTATAATTCCATTCCATTTAATAAAATGAAAACATGCAGAAGCAGTGGCTATAGCATCAGATGGTGTGGTTCTCAAACTGATCTTTCCTCGCTGCAGGACTTTTGATGGTTTTTTCTGCCTTCAGGAGAAACATCAAAATACAGAATGAACCTTTATGTGGTTCTCCCTGTGAGCCAGGCACCGTACCTTCCCCACTGCCCTGTGAGGCCGAAGCCAGGTTCCTTCGCAGGACCTACAGGCCTGCCAGGAGCCTGTTATGCGTTGAATCCCCCAAGAGACACACTGGAGTTCCTCGGTGAAGGTGATGTAGTGTGGGAATAGGGTCTTTATAGTTATCGGAGTGGGCCCTAATCCAGTAGGATGTTGACCTCGTCAGAAGACACACGGGGAACCACCGAGTGACAGTGCAGGCAGAGATGGGAGGGTGGCAGCAGCCAGCCCAGGCACACCCAGGACTGATGGCAGTTACCAGAAGCTGCAAAGGATGAGGAACCCTGTCCCAGAGCTTGCGGACGGAGTGGGGACCTGCCCAGGCCTTGATCTTGATCTTCTGGCCTCCAGACTGTGAGAGTGATGAATTCCTGTTTTCAAGTTGCCCAGTTTGTGGTGCTTTATTCTGACAGCTGCAGGAAGCTCACACACTCTGAAGCCACATAAAGCAAGAAAGCTAACCCTAACGTGACTGCTCCACCCCTGTCTGCAGCCCCTGCCCCCTGCCAGTGCAATCGCCTGGGCCTTTGCTATTTCTCTCCTCCTTGTTCCCATCTGCTAAGGAACTCAGACTCATTCCAGACCAGCACAGCCCAACAGATATAAGATGTGCACCACATGTGTAATGTTAACTTTCCTAATAGCCACATGAACCCCCAAAAGAAACAGATAAAATTAATTTTAATAGCATTTTTAGTTAACTTGATATATCCAAAATATTATTTCAACAAATCAAAATAAAAATGTGAAACATCGTCTATCCTATTTTTTTGTGTGAAGTGTTCGTTTGATTCTGGCACATTCTTTACCTGTAGCACATCCCAGGTTGGGCACTAAATTCCCACTGGAAATACTTGACATGCACTCAAGGTTCATCAGGTTTACAGGTATAAAGTAGATTCACATACCTGAGTTGTTCCAAATATCCTGGGTGTTTCCCAGGAGCTGAGTTGAAAATCAGTTTTTAAATTTGTATTTACATTTACATCAATTAAAATTAACAATTCAATCTTCTAGCCACACCAGCCACCTCTCCAGTATCCAGTGCCCATGTGGTGGGGAAGACAGCTCTGGACTTGCCCCACTCGTCACCATCCTTATCTCCTAGCCCTTCTCTCCCTGTCCTCCCCAGTCCAGCTGGGCAAACTGGACATGGCCACAGCTCTGCCTGCTACAGTCCTCTGCTCCTGCCCTCACACGAAGCACACCAAGGCTAGGCCTGTAAATTTCCCTTCCACCTAGACAGAAGGCCGTGAGGATAGGCATGAGGAAATTTGCAAAATGACTCTGCCAGGTGGAACCAGGTAAACCACTGGATTACAGGGGTCCTGATCTGGGCTGGAGAGTGAGGACTACTCATGCAGGCATGTGTGTTGGAGAGGCAGTATTTCAGGTGGAAGGAACACTGTTGTCTAAAGTCTGGAAGCTGATATTTTCTCATATCCATTAGGATGGCTACTATAAAAATAAAATAAAATAAAAAAACAGAAGTGTTAGCCAGGATATGGAGAAATTGGACCCCTTGTGTGTTGTGGGTGGGAATGTGACATGGTGCAGCCACTATAGAAAACAGGATAGTGGTTCTCCAAAAAATTATAATTAAAATTGCCATGCAATCCAGCAATTCTACTTTTGGGTACGTGCCCCAAAGAATTGAAAGCAGGGACTCAAAGGGATATTTGCACTCCCAAGTTCGTAACAGCACTATTGATAATAGCCACAGGGTGGAAGCAACCCCAGCGAGCACAGAGGGATGCATGGTGTGTGTGTACAATGGAATATATATATGGAATATTATTCAGACTTTAAAAAGAGGGAAATTCTGACACACGCTCCAACTTGGGTGAGTTTTGAGGACATCATACTAATAAAATAAGCCAGAGTCACAACTGGACAAATACCACATGACCCCACTCACAGGAGGCACCTGGAAATGTCAAATTTATAGAAGCAGAGACTAAAAGGTGGTTGCCAGGGCCTGGGGGGAGTAGGGAATGGGGAGTTACTGTTTATTGGGAGCAGAGTTCCAGTTTTACAAGACAAAAAATTTCTGGAGGTGGATAGTGGTGATGACAACATTGTGGATGTAATTAATACACTCGACTGTACACACAAAATGGTTGAGATGTTAGATTTTATATAATATGTATTTTTTTCTTTTCTTTCCTTCCTTTTTTTTTTTAAGACAGAGTCTCACTATGTCACCCTGGGTAGAGTGCCATAGCATCACAGCTCACAGCAACCTCAAACTCTTGGGCTTAAGCGATTGTCTTGCCTCAGACTCCCAAGTACCTAGGACTACAAGCACCTGCCACAACGCCCGGCTATTTTTTTGTAGTTGTTGTAGTTTAGCAGGCCTGGGCCAGGTTTGAACCTGCCAGCCCTAGTGCATGTGGCCGACACCTACACACTGACCTATGGGCGCCCAGCCAAATTTTATATAATATGCATTTTACTACAATTTTTAAAGAAATTAATCTTATTTTAATAACATATGAAATCAATGTTTGCATCAGACACACATAACAATTTTCGCTATTTGATATTTTCACTAGCTGTATTATTGAACATTTACACTTATTAACACTTTGAAATGAGTAGCTGTCTTCCAAGGAATATCCACCTTCCGGATCTCAAATTTGCAAGAGACAAAATATCCTTGTCGATGTTAGAGTTTCCAATTTTTGTTTTTGTTTTTTTTTTTTCCTTTTCTTTTGGCCAGAGGCCAGGTTTAAACCCCTCCACCTCTAGTATACAGGGCCAGCGCCCTACTCCTTTGAGCCACAGGTGCCACCCTAACCACAAGAGTTTCTAATTTTAAATGCAGTAGAAACCTCTGGTGGAACTTTGAGCGGCATCAGTGAAACTGAAGAAAGGTCTGGAAGTTGGAAAGTGCCTTGCGAGTGAAGGAATCCAAAGTGGTCCTGGTGGGGTTCAGTTCAGAACTTGTGCATGACACACACTAAGAGAAGGTGGCCTGGAAGGGCTGGAGGACAACTGAGGACAGGAGGGGGCCACAACCAGAGCTGTGTCCTCAGAGGTGGGGAGGAGGACAGACTACAGAGTCAACACCCAGCAGGCCCCTGCCATATTCCATGATGTGAGGATACCATATTTTTTCACATTTGTCAACTGGATATGTGGATTGTTTCACTTTTGGGGCTGTTATGAATAACGCTGTCCTAACAACTCCTGTGCAAGCTTTTATGTAGACACATTTTCATAGTCCTGGGACTAGAATTGCCAGATCACATGGTAATTCTACTTCTAATTTTTTTTTTTTTTTTGAGACAGAGCCTCAAGCTGTCACCCTGGATAGAGTGCTGTGGAATCACAGCCACACCAACCTCCAATTCCTGGGCTCAAGCAAGTCTCCTGCCTCCACCTCCCAAGTAGCTGGGACTATAGGCGCCCGCCACAATGCCCGGCCATTTTTTGGTTGCAGCCGTTATTTTTGTTTGGCGGGCCCGGGTTGGATTTGAACCCACCAGCTCAGGTGTATGTGGCTGGCACCTTAGCCGCTTGAGCCACAGGCACCAAGCCCTATTTTTAATTTTTTGAGAAACCACTACCCTGTTTTCTAAAGCAGCTGTACCTTTTTTTTTTTTTTTATAGAGACCAAGTCTCACTTTATCACACTTGGTAGAGTGCTGTGGCATCACAGCTCACAGCAACCTCCAACTCCTGGGCTTAGGTGATTCTCTTGCCTCAGCTTCCTAAGTGGCTGGGACTATAGGTGCCCACAACACCACCCAACTGTTTTTTGTTGCAGTTTGGCTGGAGCCCAGTTTGAACCTGCCACCCTTGGTATATAGGGCCGGCATCCTACTCACTGAGCCACAGACACCACCCTTATTATTTGGGGGGGGGCAGTTTTTGGGTGGGACTGGTTTGAACCTGCCACCTCCGGTATATGGGGCCGGCATCCTACTCCTTTGAGCCACAGGTGCCGCCCAGCAGCTGTGCCATTTTATGACGAGTCAGACAACCTCCCAATATTTAAAGAGCTTTCTGATGAGCTCAGTGGTGGTATTACCAAGTGTGATTTTATGATATTGTTTAAGGAAATCTGTCAACATTTGGAAGAACTGCATAATTCGGTGAACCAACATTTTCCAAATGACAAGCACATCATCTTACAAAATATTCTGTGTATAAAAGAGCCATTCAAAGTGAAGCATTGGTTGATGTCATAGAGTACAAAATGTTCGCTGATACGGTTTCAGACCCCATATTATAAGCAACCTTTAAAAAACTATCACTTGTTGAGTTTTAGTATAATATCAAGGAACAATGTGCATAATTACATGCCAAAGCTATTAAAATCCTTGTCCCTTTTCCAACTACGTATCTATGAAAGGCTGAATTTTCTTCATGTACTGGAATCAAAATAATGGATTGTACAAGCCCAAATGAGAATCCAGCTACTTCCATTAAACCAGACGTTAAAGAGGTATGCAAAATGCTTAATACCCCTTGTCAGACTGATTTTGTTTCTATTGGGGAATATAGTAAATGTTCATTAAACAGTCAACACGAAGTAGGGTTTTATTGTCATTATAAATCAATCAATCAGTATATTTAAAACATTTCCAATTCAATTTCTAACACAGCAGAAATCAATAGGTAGGTAAGATTCCAAATAAACAGAAGCTTTTCAGGGTACTCAATAATTTTTTGAGAGTACAAGGTAGTTCTGAGACCAAGAAGCCTGAGAGCTCTGGCTTGATGCTGCCACTGACCAGTATTTCTTCTAGGGCTGAAGCTAAAGCCAAAAAGAGGATTAAAGCCCCTGCCCTCCTGAAGTCCACATCAAAGAAGAGGACCAGGTAACAAACACACCCCACATTCGCAGGCAGCAGGGAGGGTCAGGAGGTCACCAGGTTAGGGAGCTGCTGTGGACAGCCTTGTCCGGTTCTGGGGGCAGTCATTGTCCACAGACCTGGAGGAAGAACCATGCCCACAAATAGAAGAGTTGGGACAAAAAGGGAAAGGAGTCCCCTGGGTGGGAATGGGTTAGAGGTTGGAGAACTGGGTAAGTTAGACTTAGAACCTCAGGTGAGGGAACCAGCAGGTGCATCTCACCTGGCCTTGAAGGAGGATAGAACGATGTTTGCCTAATTTTCCGTGTGCTGGAAACCACAGGTTTTGATCAAGGCCAGTACAGTCAGACTTAAAGCTTACTGTGTTGTGTGGAGACCAGGGGCACCTGCAAGGCGGAGCACCAGTAAGGTGAACATCCTGGCCCTCCCAGGGAAGAAAAAGGTGTGAGTGACGGAAGAGGGGAAATTGGAAGGCTAGCTATCCATCCGGTCTTGCTAATGGCAGGGTGTGGCGCTGCAAGAAGTCTCCCAAGGGTTTGTACCGTGCAGTTAGGCCAATAGGAGAACTGGGAAGGACAGGTGGGGAAGCAGGGACTGGAAGGGCACAATATTCTCATTTTGGAGAGCTATTCCCCTTTGACCTCAGAGCTAAGGGGCACTGCGACAGTCATCCTCGGGGCAGAGGAAGTTCAGGAGGACCCTGTGTGGATGGCGGGAAGTGCCAGGTGAGAAGAGCCGGCGGAGGAGGAAACCTCGGATCCCCAGATCGTCCCATTCTTGGCTGCGGCGGTGTGAGAAGTCCCCAAGTCCAGAACCCCGAGGGACGCGACAGAGCAGGGGCGTCCGCCCCTTCCAGCGCTGAGCCCCCGCGGACTGGGCTGGGGTACTTTTCCCGCGGCGCGGTCCCGCGGGCAGGACGCGCATCCTCCGCTCTCTAGTCCCCTCCTGTGCCCAGATCCTGCCGTCTCCAGCTCGCCTTCTCTGTCCCTGGGCCACCTGGTGGGGAGTCTGACTTCCCACCCGCACCCGCATCTTCCTGAACGCACGATTTCCTTAAAATTTTGGTTTTTAAAAAGAAGTCCGGACCCCTTGCTACAGATTCCTCCTTGGACCCGGAGGACGTGCGGGTCCACCGCAGTAATCCCTCCTGACCTCTGACCTCGCTCCCCTTCGCGTCCTCGCGGCCTCTCTCGCACCCTCCACCTTCCCGAAAGCCGCGCGGGGGGCAAAGCGTGGCCGGGAATGGCTAGGGGACAAGGGTAGGAGAGGACAGGGTGTCCCCACAGAGGAGACCGGCCCGGGGAGCACGGAGACTGTGTCCACCCTCCCTCCCAGGCCCCAGAACCGGGAGCCGCGGGGAGACCTCCAGAGACTCCCATTTTAAGAGAGGAAGGCGTTGGCGGCGGGGGAGCTTTGAACTACACAGCTAGGTCCAGAAGACAGGCCCGCAGGCCAGGAAGGCCGGAGACCCTCGCCCGGAAGTGACCGGATAAGGTCTCAGAGCGTGATCCCCACCCCACCCCCCCAGGGCGCAGGGGGAGACGCCACCGGCGCTGGAGGAGAGGGCGCGGAGCTCAGAGGCACGACCACTGGGGTTCGGAACGCCTTTGGGCATCCAGGTGGGGTGGGGTGCGGGGGTGGGCTGGAAGGAATGCTGTTTCAAACCAGGCGGCCTAGAGAGAGCCCAACCTCTGCATGAGTCTGGACTACGCGCTTTGAAGTTCTACATTAGCTCGGCCCCTCCCGGTCCGGCCAGCGCTGCGCGGGAACGTGGACTCCCGGCCGGCCGTGCCCCCTGCCTTGTAGCTAAGCACTTATTGCAGCGGCTCACTGGACCACGTCGGTGGGGCCATCTCAGCCCTCTGATCTGTGAGCTGCGAAGAGCTCAGCGGTTCATTCACAAATCCGCGCCTCGGGCAGTCCCTCGATGCGCCCGAGCCAGTCCCGGGCCGGCGCGCTTCGGCTGCTGGGCACTGGGGACCCACCCCTCCACCCCCACATCACCCCCACTCCTGCCGCACCCTTCTCTCTGCAGGCGCCCAGGCCCGCCAAGGCAAGGATTTCGGGCATACAGAGAACGATTTGGGCTAGGAGGAAAAATTTGAAAACCAAATAGCCCCCTTCTGGACCCCGGGTCTGCCTCCTGGGCGCTCGCTGTGGAACCAAGAGTCCCGACGGGGCCTTCTAGGGAAGACAAGAGCGCGGCCGGGGCTTACCCACAGTGTCCTGCTCCCAGCCAGGGGACGGACGTGTAAACACCCACATGCACTCCCTGCCAAGTCGCAGACTCACTGGGACATTCTGGGGAATCGCCGGGCACGTGGAAAGTCAGTGGGAATCTCCCTATAAACCGTGCTCGCCCAGGGATTCGCTCCTTGTTAGATGGCCGGGTGGAGGGAAGGACCTGGTTTCCTTGTCCCTAGAAACCTACTCTGGAGTCTCCTAGGGTTCCCCTCTGAAGGAGGCCTCCACCTGCCCGCTGCTCTAGCTGAGGCAGGGGAGGAGAGTCAGACAGGGTGAAGGGAGAGGGGGGCCTTGCCCCCAATAGAAGCTAATTCTAGAAGGAAGAGACCAGGCCACATTCAAGTAAGCCAAGGCCCCTGTCCCCACGAACCTCCAACACACCTCCAGCAAGGAGGACCTGATTTTCCCCACCTCCACCAGACACCTACACAACTGCCCTGCAGCCTTGTGTGGGGCTGGCGGTAAAGGCCCTGAGTTCCATGAGACATGTCTGGTTCATTTCTGGATGACTTGGAAGCATGCCCTTCATCTCTGCAGAGCAGCCAGGAAAGCAGTGGGTGCCTAAAAATGTACCTGTCCCAGGAAAGGATGAGAACGGAGGAAGGCCTGGCCCTCTGCCTACCCCCTCACCAGAACCAGGCCTTGAGGCACCTTGTTCCCTGGAGAGAGAGCTCAGCTCTGTGCTGACCAGCCTTGCTGCTTTCTTTTTTCTCAGTTTTGTGTCTTCCAGGTATTTCCACTTCGAAAAAGAGATTGTCTCGTGGACAGAAGGGCGCCAAGTCTGCATGACCCTGGCAGGTACTTGCCCACTTTAGGGATCTTGATCCAAAACTCTTGCTGGTCTTGGTTCCATGTTCTGTTCTCAAGCCTGAGTTTTCAGAGCTGCTTTGCAGGAGAAGCAGCTGAACTAGTATCTGCAAACAAGACAGAAACCCTAAACGTTGCTAACCCCTGTCTTTGGTTTGGGGAATCTGAGCTCTGCCCTGGATGAGCCTGGGGCACCTTGGCCCTGGTGCTACAATTTCCTGCCAGGCTGACTATGTTCAGAGCCCCCATCCCCCAAGGCAAGCCCCCCAACATTTGTAACCAAAGGGTTGTGCCATAGCCAAAGTTAGCCCTGGCAGTGAGGACTGCACACTGAAAGCAGGCAGTTAATTAGAACAGCTCGCATTTCTGACTCCCAGCGGATGGGGAGGTGTGAATCCCAAGGAATTTAAGGGCATTAGCTACATATGTGGGAAATCCTCCTGCACATCCCTTCTCTTTCTCCCAGCCCGTGTGAATACTCCAAATGGTGCAGACTTGCTGAACTTTGCCGTCATCGCCGAGGTTGTTGTGTCTTAGGGGATTAACTGATGCGAGACAAGCACAAAACCCTGGAACTCCATAACAGAAAATGCAACACAAAGAAGCTTCCTGAGAGAAGTGGAGTATTTCTTAGAGGGGCTGGGGAGAGGAAAGAGGAGTTTTTGGAGAAGAAAGAGAACACTTCTCTAATGTGCCTTAGCTTAAAAATATGGCTTTACCAGGCTTTTCTTTAAATGAAGCTGGAAGGGCTGGGGCGAGAGAGAAGAGGAAAGAAATGCTTTTGGGGGGGGAGTCCCCACTCCCTAGGAATGAGACGGAACAGCTGCCCAGGGATGGGGAGATCAGGCCTTCACAAGTGCTGAGGGCAGGTGCCCATGATGCGAGCTTGACACCGGTGCCCTTCCGAATGTGAACGCAGGAAGGTCATTACTGAGCCTTTGTACTTGTGAAAGGTCGCTCTGCTTCACACAGGCTTCTCTACTTAACACAGGAATTGACTGATACGGACTCACATAAACAAACTGAAACCCATAAGTATGAGGATGTATGTCAGTTAAAGATACTGAAGCTAAAGAAATGACTAACTTTGTTGAAGTTGGAGGAATTGATCAATAACTTAACCAAGTAGACGAATGTTTGAATTTAATTCACAATGTAGTCACCCTTTTATATAACACTGTGTATCCTTTATATATTTATATTCAATGAAGGAGAAAATAAATCAATTCCATGACTTTAGCAACATGCATTTCAAACATCCCATCCCCTAACTTAACCAGCACATAACTCTTAAGTGAGACCCCCCCCCCCAGTTAAGCACTGCTCAGTGATTGTGGTTTGGGGGGAGTGCAGTGGTTGTTGGGGTGTTTTCTTCCTCCCATTAAAGCTAGGCTACTGGGTTATCGTCTAACTAGCTGTAGGTAGATTGGCGGGATGGACCCAGGTGATTTGAGTTAAACCTGTACTGTAGTTTCCTACATTTCTGTAAATCTCTAGCCACTCCAACCATATTTCCAAAAATGCTGGGAAGTCAGTACATAGGAGTTTATGCGGCACTAGCCTCTCTGTGACTACCTGAGGCCTATAGGGAAAGAAAGAGAAGAAAAGAAACGTCATGCACTGTGAGGGGAAGCAGGAGTTCCCTTTTGAATATTTTGTTTTGTTTTCCAAGGTCAAAAGGGAGATCATAGATGGATACTAGAATTTCTTCTCTCTGTAAATGATTGTTAAGGTTGGAGAGGGTGGCTAATTTTTTTTCAAAGCTGATTATCTTTTTATGTTTTTCCTTTCTGTTTTGTCTGTTTTGCTGTGCTTGCAGTCCTCAAATTCCTCTGCTGAAGTAATTTAACTCATTGGCTCTAGATTATTTGGATGGTGACACTTTCTTCTGGGTTGCTGCAATCTTTGAGGGGACATTTTCATTACAGTCAAGACATTAGGATGTGCAACAATCTGTGCTCCCAACCATAACTCCGAGAAGCGGCTCCAGGAAAAATCGACCCAGACCGCAGAAGGCAGGTGTGCTTGGTACAGATGCAGGGCTCCACCTTTAGTGGAGGTGGGCCGGTTTCCATAGGGACCCAAATTTATGGAATTAAGAACAGCAGTAAAGCAGAAAAGAGGGTATGGGAAGCAAGCCATTTCCAGGAAAATCAAGTCGTGCAAAGCAAGAGTCCTCTGGCCAAGGGAGGGTCAGCCACAGGCCCCACTGTGGATTTGGTTTGGGTATGGGGTTACTAGTGCAAGGAAAGGCATCCTTCACATTCTCCTGAAGAAAGTCCGTTTTCAAGAGAAACCATGTTAAGAACAGGAACGGTTTCTGTACCTTCGGTGTCCAGCTCTGGATAGCTGCCCACCTCCCCCATGCCTTTGGCACTGGGGCTGAGCACCCAGCTGGGACAGGAGGGCGGTCCTCGGTGGGTTCCTCGCCCACTCGGCTTCCCCAACACCCAGGGAGCTTTGGCTCCACGTAGGTGCTCCTGCAGTGTCCAGCAGAGCCCGACCCTCTAGGCCACTGCCCGCCGCTGCCTGCCGCCCTCCGCAGCCGCGCCTGAGCCTCCGCCGGCGCCAACCCACCGACCAGGCTCTGCCCCACTCTATGGCCGCGCCCCTGGCGGGCCTGGGGCGAGGACAAGGATGGGCGAAGCGCCAGACTTCGCAAGGGTTTCTGTGCCCCTAGTCCCCACGACCCTTCTAGGCTCGCCACTGCTACGGTTAACCCCTTCCTTCCTGGGGTTATTCCGCGTGGTCTCTAACTCCAGGCCACAGCCCGGAGTCAGCCTGCTGGGTCTCAGGGCCTGTCCTCCTCTGCTCACCTGGTGAGCACACACGCCCGCCCTCTGTGCCCTCTGTCCCCGCCCGACCCGTCCCCTTACCCTCCTTGCCCTGCCCCTTCGCTCCGGCCTTTGTCTGCAGGCCGGGTCCCTCTGCGCTCCTGGCCCAGCAGTGGCATTCCTCCCCTCCGCCCCAGTTGCTCGCCCGCGCCCAGGGCCTGACTGTGCGTGGCGGGCCCAGCTGATTTCGGGGTGAAAATTTCGCCCTCAGGAACCGTTGGACATCTCTACCCCAGAGTGACAAGGCCCGCGGCGAGCGAAGGGCTCTCTTGGCATTGGTTGTTCCGAGCGTCCAAAGGAGAACCTAGAGAAACCAGGGTAGCGAGGGGACAGCCAGCGGCCGGAGAAGTCACCCTCCACTGCCTCGTGTTAAGAAAACACGGGAGGCGGACCCGCAGCCTGGCGCCCGGCGCCTCCTGAGGCTTCGCCGGGGTTTTGCTTGCACTGTTAGCACCAAGGTCGTTGAGTCCGCCATGTCCGGGAGCCACGTCCCCTCACCCTCTCCCAGGCCCCTTTGTGCAGAAGCCTCGGGAACAGGGAAGACCGTTCTCCGCAGGCGGGTGCGCTGCGCTGCTCCCCGGCCCGGGCGAGAGTGGAAGGGGAGCGGGGTTCCGGGGCTGGAGCCCCATTTTACGTTTTGAAGAAACAAATACCCGGTGCCGGGTGGGTCGTCCGACTGCGCTCAGGGAAGACGCCTCGGGGGCGGCGGTGCGGAGGGAGCAGGCGCCGGGCTGTGGCCCAGACGCCGCGGCCGTTCCTTCGTCCCACCGACCCGGGTCGGGAAGAGAGAACCACTAGCTGCGGCCCCGCGTCCTCTGAAAGCACAGCGGCCAGGAGGCCGGCGCGCTTAGAGGCTCCCCGAAACTGCCTGCGGAGCTGTGGTTGGGAAACCAGGGCCCCGCCGCCCCTGGGCGCTCCAGCGTCCTGCAGCTCCCCCCCCCACCTCCCGGCCCTTACTTTAGCGCCCACTCGCAAATCCTTCCCACAGTGGTTTTTCTATTAGGGCCCGATTTGGGTGTCCTAACACCCGGGGTTCTCCCTCCCCTCGGTTCTTTCTCTGCCCTGCCCCTCCCCCCTCCCTCCCCTCCAGGTAAGACCGAACCTCCCTTCTTCCTCCAACAATCTGACTCTGCAGCCTGAAGTCCCCATGTGGGCAGGTCCCGGTCCACCCACAGCTAGGTGGAAATAACACCCTGCTTTTCAGAGTTTATGTTGCAGATACGAATTTGGGTCCTGACTGCAAAAAAAAGAACACAGCTGATGTCCAGTATCGCGCTCATCTGAAGCAGAGGCAGGGAGAAGCAAAAGTTGCTAACGAAATTGGAAATTACTTCTCAGGAGATTGTCTAATTTGTCTTCCTGGGACAGTTGGGAAAATTAACCTAGGATGGTTTTGCAGGAAGCAAGACAGCTCTGGGTCCACCTTCCACCCACACCACCTTCAGGAGACCTTGGTTATCCCTGCCTGGCGATAACTAGAACACCGGGGGTTGAAGGAAATGTCCTCCCCCAAGACACTAAGTCTGCGTCAATAGGATTTCCCACCAACCCCATTTTCCTAAAAGCAGGTAGACTATAAGGTTCATTTTTTGAGACCCAGGAAGCACCCCTGGCTGGTATGTGCCCTGCCAGAAAATTGAATGAGGAGCGCTTCAATGGAGGGAAAGTGGAGGGAAGTAGGAAGAGAGATAAGAGTCACCCCAAGTAAGCAGTGGCTTCCCCACCCTGACAGAGGTCGGGTGACACTCTTAACCCAGAGCCTGCCACCCCTGGCCATCATTTAGCAGCTAGATGACCCAGCCCCACACTTCCTCCCACCCCACGGTCCTCCTCTCAGAAAGCACTGCCTTGGTCACTGTCATTCTGACCCCCACCCAGCCAATACCCTGAAGCCTGCTGTTGGTGGGTGGGCAGAGCTAGTCAGAGCAAGGACAGGACATGGGTCAGGATGTGAGGGGCACCGGGAAAGGGCAGGGCACACCCTTCAAGCCTCTAGGTGGCCTGGCAGACCACACTTCTGAGGGCACTTGCCCAGGGCAGCCAGTCTTGGGTGTCCCTTGCTGCCCTCCCTCTGTCCACCCCTGAGGGTGCTCATGCCATCTGAAGGCTCCCACATCCTCAGAGCTGCCCACTCGGATATTTCTTGGAGTTCACGAATTTCCATTAAAGTGCATTTTCAGTGAAGGACTGGACGGTCTGACATAGCTACTGTGGAGGCTGAGGAAGAAGGGGGAAGAGAAGAGGAGACAGAAGTTCGAGTTGAATATTATGATAGCAGCTGGGGAAAAGTTCATAAAAGTGTGAAGAGAAGAGGAGAAACAAATCCCAGGCCCACCTGGGCCCCCATAGACTCCTAATTCTTTCCAAATGTCTCTGCTCTCCTATGACACTCATTTAAAGAATTTTAAGACAAAGTAAGGTAAAGGGCCAGTAGCTCCTCTGTGTGTGTGTGTGTGTGGTGGGGGTGATTGGGGCCAGTCAGGAGCAGCAGGAAACCCCGCTCCTGAGTATCTGTCTCAGGATGGTTCTGAAGCACTGACTGACCTCTTTCCTCTGCAAAAAATAGTAAAATTCAGTATTAAGCCCTGATGTTCCTTTATTTCTCTCTCAGCAAAGGAGCCTCCAGCTGTACCTCCAGCTCCTGAGAATCTATATGCAGGTTTCTCCGGGACCAGTGTCTCGGTGGAATGCTCCAGTCTACACGCGCCTCCCGCACACGCACACGCACATACGCACACTTACAATAAGCGTCTGCAGGGGGAGTGTCCTGAGCCAGCTCTGCGTTTAAGACGGGAAGCTGCTGGGTTACCAAAGTCAAATGTGAGTGACAATATTCCCGTCCACCAACAAGGAAAGCGACCTACAAAAGTCCCTTTGTATCTCAGCAGCCCATTTAATATTATTTATGCATTTTTGTGCAAGGAATTGTGGGATTTCTCCCCACAGTAAACAATATGGAAATGTTAAAAATACAATCTACCAGTGCATGGTCATATACGCACACCAGGATGACCTGGTCGTGGGGTTCCTGCGATCCCTGAAAGGAGAAGCGACAGAAGAAGCGCGACTGAGCTCAGGAAACCTGGTCCTGGGCTCGCAGGGTTGGGGGCTTCCGTACGCGGAGTCGGAGGACGCGGCCGCTTTAAGGGGGGGAGGGGCAGCGATGGCGGGGGAGGGGCGGCGGGCGGCTCCTGTCACCCAGCGGCCGCGGGCGCATCACGTGGACGCGCGGCCAGGCGGCCATTGGCTCGAGGCACGTGTCCAGGAGACCGGCCTGCGACGTCACTCGAGGGGGCTCTGTTAAAAATAAGAACAAAAATCCAGAGTGAAAGTGTCTCAGGTTGCGCTAAGTGGCCTGGAAATTTCCCGAGCCCGCGCGGAGGCCGAGACGGCGAAGGCGCGCGGACCGCAAGGGAACGCGGGTGGCCCAGCCCGGCCCGGCCGGGCCCTCGCCTCCCGTCCTTCACTCATGCGACTCGGACCGCGGAGCTCCGCGGGGCTCGGCTGGGGCGCGGCCGCACGCTGGTGGGGCGCCCCGGCCCCTTGGAGGGGGCCCAGAAGCCGGCAGAGCGCAGCGCGGGCCCGCGGGCCTCCATGTGCATGTTAGCGACTGCAGGCGCGCTGACCGCTCGCGCCCCGCACCCTCGAGGGCCGACCGGGGCGCGTGGGCGGGGACGGCCGGGTGGCGGCGGCGTCCGGAGCCAGAGCCAGCCTGGGCAGGCTTGAGTGCCAGGAGCGTCCTGCCTGCATGCGCGCAGCTCTAGCCCCGGGCGGCCGAGGCGGTGGCGCCAGAGCCCGAGGCGCCAGGACGCGGATAGGAGCGCGGAGCCCGGAGGCGCCCCGGGTCCCTGCCGGACCACGGTAACTGTCTAGATCGCAACTGCGCTGCAAAGACTAGGACCGGACTCTCTTCAATCTCCCGGCGTCTGAGTGAGCCAGGCAACTCTTGGTATTTTTTTTAAACATAACTCGTGGATTCGAACGTGGCTCCGCTCCGAGCGCAGCGGGAGACTTGTAGGACTCCAGCCCTGGCGGTGGCCACCGCGCACTCCCTTGGGAGACTCGGAGGGGTGCGGGCGCGGGGCGCTCCGCTTGAGCCGCGGCTGGATCGAAGGCTGGTTTGGAGGGCGGTACCCGGAGAACCAATTTAGGATTTGCGGTGAACAGCATGGAGGAGAATGATCCCAAACCCAGCGAAGCGGCGGCGGCGGAGGGGCAGCGGCAGCCGGAATCCCACCCCAGCAGCGGCTCCAGCGGCGGTGGCTGCAGCCCCGGCGACGCGGACACTGGGCGCCGGCGGGCTCTGATGCTGCCCGCGGTCCTGCAGGCGCCGGGCAACCACCACCAGCACCCGCACCGCATCACCAACTTCTTCATCGACAACATCCTAAGGCCAGAATTCGGCCGCCGAAAGGACGCGGGAACGTGCTTTGCGAGCGCGGGAGGAGGAAGAGGCGGTAGCGCCGGCGGCGAAGGCGGTGCGGGCGGCGCGGAGGGAGGCGGCGGCGCGGAGGGTGCGGAGCAGCACCTCTTGGGGTCTGGCTCCCGGGAGCCCCGTCAGAACCCGCCCTGTGCACCTGGCGCTGGCGTGCCGCTACCCGCTGGTGGCAGCGACTCCTCGGGTGATGGGGAAGGCGGGTCCAAGACACTCTCGCTGCACGGCGGGGCCAAGAAAGTCAGCGACCCTGGAGGCCCCCTGGACGGAGCGCTCAAGGCCCGCGGCTTGGGCGGCGGCGACCTGTCGGTGAGCTCCGACTCGGACAGCTCGCAGGCCAGCGCCAACCTGGGCGCGCAGCCCATGCTCTGGCCGGCCTGGGTATACTGTACGCGCTACTCTGACCGGCCTTCTTCAGGTGAGCCCACGGGGACTATGCGTCCCGGCTTGCCAGGGGGGAGGCCCGCGGAATCGAGGGGCGGCAGCGCGGGAACTTACTGGGAGCAAAAAGACATCACAAGCACACTCACCCCTCGCGCGCGCGCGCGCGCGTACACACACACACAAAGACGCATACACTGGGCATTGTATGCAGCCGGTGCTGGCCGGAGCAGGCCAAGAAGGCTGGGGCAGGATGAATTCGCTGGGGAGTACCGACTTCCTCAGGACAGCAGGAGGGGTAAGGGCTCCCCTCCCTCTCTCTACCCCCACCCCTCGCTGCCCTCCTCTCTCTCTGCTCTCCGTTTCTGCGGCATCTCGGTGCCGCTAGCCGGCCTTTTCCTGACTGCAGTTTATTTGGTGAAAGCGGGCTGGCTGAAAGACAGGCCAAGAATCGAAAACTCACAACTCTATCTCCCCATCTTTCAACTCCCAGGCCCGGACCACCCCCTAGCCCACCACCAGACCCAGACTCCTCTTATGATCCAGTTAGCCCAGGTACATTTGGGGGAAAAAGGGCAAGAGCCATCACTGCTCTTCCTAATGTCCTTTCGGCCTGGGCTGACCGGAGATGTAGGGAGACTCAGGGTTAGGGCGACACAGGCTCCCTTTCCCCTTCCCTGGACTTCATTTCCCCCGTGCTGTGCAGCCCCGTGTGTTTCTGCACCAGCAGGGACCAGAGAGGCAGCAGCTTGCGGGTGTCCTGGGGCCTAGGGATAGGAAAGGAGCAGTTTTTGTAGGGGTGGTGGAGGTACTGGGTGTATTATTTTGTAGATCTGGGGTTTTATAAGCTAAATTCATGTCCTTCTACTAATGTAGAAACTGCGTTACTTTCGAGTCTGCGGGAACCGCCATTAAGAGTGGGCTGTATTTGTCCTGGAGCTGACGGCGGACACCCTCTTCTCCAAACCTTCAACTATTTTGCGGGGTCATTTTACTCAGATCACTGCAGGACGGGTTCACCCCCTGGCTGACTTCCTCCAGAAATACGTGTGTGGATTTCGGATGAAATTCAGATTCCTCCAGCTAGATCTGAAATTTGCTCCATTGTTCTCATCTCCCTCCTTTGTTAATATTTAATTAACATATAGGCTCACAAAGCCGGTCTGCTCCCGAGGAGCCTCAGCCCCGCTTTGTGCGCGGCGGCGGGAGCTGGCAGCGCGGCCGGCCCCAGCCCCGGAACAGAACGTTTCTGGTTATGTTCCCTGGCGCTTTAGGGGCGCAGAGATCCCGGTTCTTGCAGAGGCAGAGGTTTGGTTCTATTTCCTAGACACTTGTTTGCCTTTTGAAAAGGAACAAAAAAGTGTTCGGGGGAGATTTCTTTCTGAGAAATGTAGTCTTTTTAAGGACTAAATTAGGTGTGCCCTAATTACGGGGAAGCGAGGCTGTGCCGTCCCAGCAGGCGCCAGCCTCTCCCGCCTCTGTGCCATCTCCTTCCCTCTTCTCAGCCCTGCTGGCCTCCGCCACAGTCCACACCGCGGTACCAAAGCAGGCCTGCCGCCGGGAGCGGAGCCCTGGAGATGAGTGTGCCAGTGACCCAGTGGGATGTGAGTGCGGTGTGCTTAATCTCCCGGTCTCGTGCCCACAGGTCCCTTCCGAGTTGGCTTTCCTGAGAGCACACAGGCTCGGGGTTGCCCTCTTCCACCCTCCTGGCCTGGGTAGGAGCAGCCTCAGCCATCCATCTCTCAGACGTGGCTCTCCACCATGTCTACCCAGACCTCGGGTTTCAGGGTGAAGTGGGGGGTTCTGCCTACTCCAGCCTCGCCAGGTGCCTCACAGATGAACAGAAACACAGACCTAAGGCCACCACTCCCACCAGCGGCCCTGCCTCCATCTTCTCTCACAGGGCATACCAAAAAACAACCGTTTTCAAGCCCCTCCTTCTGCCCTCCCTGTTCAACCCTTCTCCTGGGATCCCCAGCACCGTCCTGCCCCAAACGGGAAACAACTCTGTGGGGAGGAGGCTGGTGTAGGGGTCGTAGTGTGGATCCCTAGTGGGGAGGTTGGAAGTGTGGACCTGCCCCAGGTCAGCTGGGTACCCTGCTGCCTCCTGGAGGCAGCTCCATGTCCAGAGGCAAGAGGGACAGGTGATGGACCCAGAGCCAAGTCCCCTCTCCTGGACAGGGACTTCCAGTGGTGGAAGAAGGAGCTGCCAGTGACCTAGTGCTCCTTTAGTGGGCCTGGAAGGATGTGTGCTCCATGGCATCCTAAAGGAAACGATGAACTTGGGCCTATAGAACCATTGGTGGGAGTCAGAAAGGGGATGAGGGTGGAGGCAGACGCTCTGGGCCCTCCTGTTCTCAGGACCCGCTTGCCCTCGGCTGGCACCTTATGGAACCCCTGTGGGGTTCCCATGGCAGTCCCAGGGCCTTGCTGTCTTCCCCAGTCTTCCCCCCAACACTCTTCTCTCCCAGGACCTACTCCCATCCTTATTCCTAGGCAGCTTCAAAAAGGACTAGAAAAAAAAGAAAGTCTTTTTTTTGGTTTAATTTGGGAGTTTTACTTTTATCTGGAGAACTTCACTTGTGATAGACCTTACCGTATGCCTGCTCTTCACACCAATCCTAGCCCTGACCAGCATCCCTGCCAGGTTGAGGAGGTCAGTGGGAGTCCACACCCAGCCCCAGCTCCATCCCAACTTCCTGCCAGGTCAGGCTTGAGTGTCTTTAACTGAGTCATTTTTCCCCTTGGAGCCCCTATGTCCTTCCCATAGAGTGTTGGGCGACTCACCTTTGGGTGAGGAAATAGGCATCCCAGCGGTGGGTGACTTATGTTGTCTCTGTCCACCATGTCTATCCAGGTCCCAGGTCTCGAAAACCAAAGAAGAAGAACCCGAACAGAGAGGACAAGCGTCCACGCACAGCCTTCACCGCTGAGCAGCTGCAGAGGCTCAAGGCCGAGTTCCAGACCAATAGGTACCTGACAGAGCAGCGGCGCCAGAGCCTGGCGCAGGAGCTCAGCCTCAACGAGTCACAGATCAAGATTTGGTTCCAGAACAAGCGCGCCAAGATCAAGAAGGCCACAGGCAACAAGAACACGCTGGCCGTGCACCTCATGGCACAGGGCCTGTACAACCACTCCACCACCGCCAAGGAGGGCAAGTCGGACAGCGAGTAGGGCAGCGGGTGGGTCCCGGAATCAGCTCAGTCCGTGCTGAACAATGCAATAATTTAAAATCATAAATAAAGGGCCAGTGTATAAAGATTATACCAGCATTAATAGTGAAAATATCGTGTATTAGCTATGGTTCTGCAATATTCTATGTATATATAATTTACAGGTGGTATAAAATCCAAAAATCTGACTATAAAATATTTTTTGAGTTATTTTGTGTTTATAAGATTATGCTAATTTTATTATTTTTCTTTTTTTCAAAGTGGGCAGCTTAGGGTTTCATCTTTTTTAATTCCCTAAGCTTCACTATAGGACATCATTGGACATTTTTTTTATTATTTCAAAAGAAGAAAAAAATTAAAACAACTTGCTGAAGTCCAAAGATTTTTATTGCTGCATTTCACACGACTGTGAACCGAATAAATAGCTCCTATTTGGTCTATGAGTTCTGCCACTTTGTTTGTGTTGGCTTGGTGAGGGCAGCAAGGGGCACCCTCCGGTCTCGGTCAGCCAGGGCCACCCAGAGCCTGGGCCAGCAACCTGGATTTCTTAGGGAGTAAAGGGACCTGGCTGGGAAAGGGGACTGTCAGGGTCCTCAGCCAGGGGAAGCTGCCTTGCTTACTGGCGCTGGCCGCTGCAGCTTCAGCCTCCCTCTTCTGATCCTCCAGGGGCCTTTCTCCCTCCTCCTCCTCTCTCTCCTCCCCTTCCCCTTTCCCTCCTCCCTTTTGCCCCCTCCTCCTTCTATTCCTCCTCTTCCTCTTCCTCCTCCCCTCCCTTTCCTCCCCCGCTCCTTGCGAAGGTTGGCCAGCTTGCCTGTGTCTGTGTGTCTGTGTTAGTATCTGTGTCCCCAGTCCAGCCCCAGTCTCTGGCACTAAGCCTCCCACCCCGGCACTGTCTCTGCACGCAGGCGTTGCTTCAGGGCTCTGGGGCCCTGCCCAAGCATATGGCCTGCAGCCCTCAGCAGCGGAGTGGGCCTCCTCTCCCAGGCCCAGGAATTTCCTGCAGAGCCAGAGCCCCCAAATGGGACATAGGTCCCCCACCTCTGGGCGGGCAGAGGGCTCCTGCCATTGTTTGACTTTTCTTTTTCTTCCCTATTTTTCCCTTTTATTATATTTTCTTTTTTTGGAGTGGCCACTTCTGCTATAGAGAACAGTCTTCCAAGATTAACACACATACAGGTACATGTGTATGTACACGTGTCTACGCAGGCACACACAACCAGGCATGTATGAGTCCACAGTTCTGGAACATGTGGCTACCTTGACTTTCAAAGGAACTCAGAATCCTTGAAGAAGGAAGAAAAGGTGTAAATATTCATTTCCTATCACTTTTTGTCTTTTCTTGTTTTTTTAAAATATATACATTTTATTTTTTGAAGGTGTGGTACAGTGTAAATTAAATATATTCAATATATTCCCCACCAAGTACATATATATAAAAACAAACACATTATCTATATATAACTCCAGACTGTCTTCTGTTTAGTGTATGGGAGAGATGTGTCCAAATGTCCGTCTGTGGTCAGGGCTGAGCCGGGAGTGAGGCTCTCTACCCAGGACTGAGGGTGAACTTTTCTCTTTGCCTTAAACCTCTTTATTTCACTGCTGATAGTAGTTTTACTTTGTACATAATAGTATAAACCTTTTAAAAAAGGAAACTATAAAAACAAAAGCTGTAATTTAAAACCCTGTGAATAACCATCTGCTGCTTAGGAAACTCAATGAAATGACATGCCTTTTTAGCAAGAAGAAAAGTTGGTTTTTTGTTTATCAATCCTGTGCGTTTTACAACTCCAATATCAAATATTTATCTTATGAGAAATGAATGAATGTTTCTATTTACAACTGTGGTTATCAAAATTGTGAACAT
Source organism: Arctocebus calabarensis (assembly GCA_963573935.1). Taxonomy (NCBI): domain Eukaryota; kingdom Metazoa; phylum Chordata; class Mammalia; order Primates; family Lorisidae; genus Arctocebus; species Arctocebus calabarensis. Next base: position 36,739 of record CAUYON010189161.1, on the reverse strand, counting down.
TCCCCCCTGCATTTTTGTGTGTTTAAATTCTTGAAAGTTACATTAAATAAAAACAACCCACCTCTTTGTTATAAAATATTGGAGGTCCAAGGTGGAATGACTAGTTTTTCTAAGCATGTTTCTGAGTCCAGGGGAACTGCCCTGGGCATCCTCCACAATGCTCCGGTGTTTACTGCTTTTGGCCCCTGTGGTACCATGTGCCAGGGTACCTACCTTTGCAGCAAGAGGCAGATTATTATAATTTTTTTAAAACAGTTTGGATATCTCGTATGCAAACATTGAAAAACTAAAATAATTTAAGTCCATGTTTCTTTACCAGGAAGAATTGTTCAGAGATATAGTGCTATTCCATTGACTAAATTTTATAAATCTTGCAACATTCAACAAGTCTCACTCCCCTAGATGCTCACTGGCTCTGCTCATGTGCCCTGGGCCATGGGGAACACCTTGGTGCTGGACCTGGGACCAAGAGACTCTCCTTTTTAAAGCAGCCTTTTTTGTTTACCTTTTGTTGTTTTTAATGCCTCTTGCCCAGGAAAAGGCCTCCTAGTAGTTCTGCTGGAAGATAAGGGGTGGGGGAAGGAACCTCCAGAGTCCCCTCAGCTGGGAAGGGTTTGGGGTCTTTGAGTGGCCAATCACTGTATTTCCAAATATCTTAGCCTGAAAGAAAAAAAGTTTTCTCCCAGTAAAAGAAACTCAGGGACTAGTGAGGATCATCTGTTGCCAGAGGTAACCTTTTAGGAATTTTCTGTTTGATGCTGGTGCTAGGCTGCTGTGCCCCCCTGGCAGACACTGGGCCTCAGGACGGGCCATGAGAGTGCAGGAAAGCGGCTTGAGGGAGCACTCCTTGGGTGGGCAGACACTTGGAGAGAGGGAGCTGTGGCCTCCTCCATCCCAGGCTTCAGAGTCGCAGCAGCACCCTAGCATCATCACTGATAGGGAAATACACATTCCCCTTGACTTCTGAACAGTTCGGAGGGTTCATAGATTTAAAAGAAAACAAAAAATTACTAGCACAACTTCTATTACTATATTAGCCTTTCTCTTCCTTTAATAAAAAAGATAACATAGGAACATCAAGCAATTTTTTTAAAAATGTGTTTTGAAATGCACTGGGAAGGGGGCAATGTACAGCTTTGTAAGGTAGTGAGTTCCCTATTCCCAGAGTTGTTCAAGCATGCCCTAGGCTTACAGTGACATGGAGAGATTTTTCTTTTATTTCTCTAGTAGGGGATTGAACTGGATGAGCCCTTAGACCCTTGAAATGCTGAGATCCTTTTTATTATTTTTCTCCGATATTTATTACTTTTTTTTTTTGAGACAGAGTCTCATTATATCGCCCTCCATAGAGAGCTGTGGCATCACAGCTCAAAGCAATCTTAAACTCTTGGGCTTATGCAATTCTCTTCCCTCAGCCTCCCAAGTAGTTGGGACTACAGGCTCCCGCCACAATGCCTGGCTATTTTTAGAGACGACGTCCCAGTCTGTCTCAGGTTGGTCTCCAACTTCTGAGCTCCTGCACTCCACCTTGCCTGCACTTCCCAGAGTGCTGGGATTACAGGTGGTGAACCACCGCACCCAGCATGTTTATTACATTTTAAAATTCAGCAGCATAGAATTTAATCTCGGAACTCCTGAGCAGTCACTGCAGTGCTTACCAGCCCACTCCCATCAGGACTGAATGGAGACCAGAATCAGGCCTTCAGGGAAGGTCCTGCCCGGTTCTAGTGCCCCTTGGCCCACTGGGCTTCGCCCATCCCCCCCACCCCCCCTCGCCCCCAACTGATGCACCTTGGATTTGGACCCAGACTGCAGACTCCAAAGGTTGGTGAAGCCCAGGCCAGACTGTCACCCTAGAGGAAGTGGTTTTTTAAGTGTGCGTAAGAGGAAAGCTCATTTTACCGAGAATGTCCTTGCTCCCTCAGAGAGGGGCTCCCACCCTGGCAGGTCTGGCTGTGTCCGGGCAGGGTCCAGGCAGTGCTGAGACCACCATCTTTCCTAGCTAGGCAGATACCAGATGAGATTCTAGGAGTGCCAGCCCAGAAGGACCCACCACAGACCCCCTAGGCCTGTCAGAGCAGGCACCCCTGAAAAGTGAAGGGCACCTTGGTGCGCAGAGACGGTTCCTTCTCTGGTTGCACCCAGGTCTGCCTGCATGGATGAGTCGGTACCCCAGGCTAGAGTCAGGATCCCAGGACCAGTCCGCAGGAGGCCGCAGTATGGACTCACCTTGAGCTTTCTCCTAAGGATTCTACAAAAGGAGCCATCCAGGTGACCTCAGGGATCAGCAAGAGCTCTCCAGTTCTTTTCGTATTTTCCTTGAGTGAAAAGGACAAATCAATAGGGGCTTGTAGACCGCTAGGCACAGGTGTGCCCTGCGGGCCTAGGTACAGTGCGCACAGCAAATATGCAGACACTATCTATGCAAATATGCTCGCCGGCTGGGAGGCAGAGTTTGCTCGCTGGGGCTCTACTAAAAGTCATTCTGTCTCCCGCTGGTTTAATATCCGACCTCCGCGGTCTCTACTCGCCTCGGCAGCTCCCCAAGTGCCCCCGGGAGGGTCCCGGCTCCACCGAAAACTGCAGCCTGCCAGGCGGAGCCGCCGCGCGCTGGGAGGTTAATAGCGACTGACAACGAAGAACCAGGGTGCAATTCTGAAAGCGCAGATTCGTCTGGCGAAGCAGAAACCAGCCTCCAGGGGCCTGATGCCCAGCCCAACACCCCCTGCATGGACCCGTTAGCGTCCCGCGCCGGGCCTCCGTGCATTTCAGTCCTATCTCCGCGGAGAGCTAGGCCTTTTCTAGGCCTCAAAGCAGGGAGGGGTGGGGAGGGTGGGGAGGAGTAGCCACAAGCAGAACAGAGCTTTGGGTCTGCACACCCTAGGGGCTGACAGGGTCCAGTGCGTGCCTGGTGGGCGTGGGGGGACTGTGTGCGCCGTTTTGAGCTGTGCCAGATCATTCATGTTTTTATTTTTTATTATTATTATTATTATTATTATTATTGCAGTTTTGGGCTGTGGCCGGGCTTGAACTCACCACCTCCGGTATATGGGGCCGGCGCCCTATTCCTTTGAACCACAGTCACCGCCCAACCATTCTGTTTTTATTAATAATCGCAAATACTTCATTATAATTATGCTGCCTGTCCATAGAAAATAAAAGGCCATTCTTGAAATCGTCTGAAATGTAATAATATTCATTAAAGTGGCTCCTAATTATATGATTTAATCAAGCGTGGTGCGCCCCTGCTCTCGCTCTCTCGCCGGTAAGCCTGGCGATGACAGGGGTTTTTATTATTGTTGTTGTTGACGGCCTCGTGCTAGCAGCCGCCCAGCTCTTTAGCTTAGACCCAGTGTACTCTGAGCTATGTGGAGGAGTCCCGTTATTGGTATTGGGGCGGACTCACGAGGACCAGGTGAGGCCCAGGCCAGCTGCCCTGCTCCGACCCCAGCCCCAGGCCCATGCAAGGCCAGGATAACTCCTCCAGGAGGAGCATAGGCCTTCCCCGGGCCCTGAGGGCTCTGAGTCCCGGCTGGACGCCTAGGCCAGCGTTCTAAGAAGAGGAACTTTGGGTTCGGAGCCCGGCCCCGCCCCATTGGCTGTCCCGCCCCCTCCAGGGCTGAGCCGGGTGCAGTGCGGCGAGCAGAAACAAAGAGTCGCCAAGATCTGCCTCCTGGGCCGCCTTTTCACCCCCGCAGCCTGGAGGGCGTCCCAGAGAGGCCCCGCCCCCCAGCCTCCCCGGAGACCTGGGAGGGACGGGGAGCCAGGCCCGGTGGCCCGGCCGGGCTGCCCAGGCCTGCAGCGCTTTCCCGGTACAGAGGGGTTGGCGGGTCCTCCGTGGGGCCTCGGCACCGAGAGGATCACCACTGCACAGCCCGCTAGAAGGAACGAGACACTTGGCCGCGCGGTCCGGGCGCGCGCTGCTGAGGAAGGAGCCGCCTGCCTCCTTCGAGCGAGAGCATTCGGGGTTCTCTCCTCCCGCCAAGTCCTTTGTCTGGAAGGGAACTGTCAGGCTCTGTCGTCCGGGCTCGCCCTCCTCCTTTCCCAACCTCTACCCCCTCCACTAACTTTCCTTTCTTCCCTTCTCTTTTCTTCCCTCTTTGGATGGTTAATCACAGGGTCCAGCTGCCAAGCGCGCCGCCAGGAGCTGCTGCCGCTCCTGGGTCTGAGGCCCTCCCCGCGGCCTGCTTCGCCGGGACTTCCCTGGCCGGCCCCGTCTCGGTTTCATGGCCTGGGCCGAGGGCTGGTGCATCTGAGTTTTTCCCTTAAGCCAAAACATTGTCCCAGTTTATTTGATAACTTTATTCTCCCGCACCCAACAACAAAAATATGTAAATTCCAAAGGCTGGCATTTCTTTAGAATCAGGCAATAAGGGAAGCGGCAGAATCACCTAGCCATTTGCAGAATTCTGACCTGGCCGAGGCTAGTACTATCCCTATACTTTCCTCCATTTAAAAAATTTACCGCCTTAACCATTTGTACTTGTATACTTCAGTGGTATTAATTATATACTGGCTGCAGGTCAACCATCACCACTGCTGAGCTCCACAACTCCTTTCATACAGTAACACTGAAACTCTGTCCCACTGGAAACTAACGCGGGTTTTCCCCGCCCCCCAGCCCGGTTACCCACCTTTCCGGGTCTCTATGGTTTTGACTATGCTAAGTGCCTTGCATGGAGCTATTACCATGTACTGCAAATGCACTGCCCCAATAAATCATTTCCATTAGAGCACAGACTGTCATAGTGAGTCTCTCATGATGCCTTCTGATGCTTAAACATCCGGGCGAAAATAGAGAAACTCCCAAACACCCGATGAATATGCTGCTTCTGCTCATTTGGCAAAAGATGAAGCCCACAAAGAAAGCTTTAGGCTGAGTTCATTTTCAGATGCCCGCAGGTTTGCTGTCTCACACTGTGGCTTAAGGACAGCTTGGGGTTCACTTTTTTGTTTTGTTTTGTTTTGAGACAGAGCCTCAAGCTGTCACCCTGGGTAGAGTGCTGTAGAATCACAGCTCACAGCAACCTCCAACTCCAGGGCTCAAGCGATTCTCCTGCCTCCGCATCCCAAGTAGCTGGGACTACAGGCACCTGCCACAGCGCCTGGCTATTTTTTGGTTGCAGCCCTCATTGTTGTTTGGCGGGCCCAGGCTGGATTCGAACCCACCAGCTCAGCTGTATGTGGCTGGTGCCTTAGCCGCTTGAGCCACCGGTGCTGAGCCATGGGGTTCACGTTTTTCATGCACAGACTTCTATAACATCACTTAGCACTGAAAGATGTGTGGCCCAGTGGAAAGTACAGAATTTTAAAACCGGGCAGCCCTGTGTTCAAATTATAGCTGGACTGCTGACAAGTCCCCCAGAGTCTGGCTATTTTTCTCTCAGACAGAAAAATCATCTACCTAATGGATTTCTTGCGAGGGTTTTCAAAGTGCTGGGCACAGAGCAGGGTCCTGTAGGCCAAGGTTTAACTGTCCCCTGCCTGCAGGTGAGCCTGTGTGCTGGAGTGGCAGCTGTGTCCACTAGCTCAGGTGCTGTTTTCGAGGGAGAACCTACACCTCACTGGCTTCCATACACCAATGAGCCATCCCTATGGTTGTCCAGGAGTAGGAGAACAGAGGCTATAATGAATGTGAGAGGCAGTGTCCACATGGTAATAAAAAGTGAGGCAGTGATGGGAGGCAAAGGAGGGTGGAAGAGGACACTGCCAGTGGGGGGGTGGGACTCTCAGTAGCACCTCCCAGGAACACTGTGCCCCAGCTCCCTTGAAACTGCCATGTGTTTGGTTTGTTGTTGTAGGGCTTGAAACCATGCACACATCTTCGTTTCAGGGGTTTTTTTCTCCCCACTTTTCTTGATCCCAAAATAAGCAAGATGATCAGTTTCTATAGGAGCCCCATAGCTTTTACACTTTATTTTCCGTTCCTACTGATAACTGATAGCCTCATTAAGCAGAAGGCACCAACATGGTGAGCCAGATTTGACTTTAGTATGGAGAGGAGGACTTCCTATCACCAGGCGGCACCAACCCAGGCGGGGGGTGGGGGTGGGGGGGTGGGGCTGAAGGTCAAAGCAAGCCTTGCACGTGTGCACAGGGCAGTCTGCGCACACACCCTATGCATTGGAACACCCCACCTGGAAGCTCTTCCTCCAAGAACGAGTGGGCGTCCTAACGATGTGATGAGCTGTATGTCTCAATAGCAAAGGGTCTAAGTAACCCTTTAAAATTAATTGCTGTTCCTATAGCTAAAAGCATAACAGGCTTTGATTACATGCTAAATAGAATGAAACATAATCCTAGGTTAATTATGTGGAGATAATTTTATAATTATATCATTCAATTTAAGAAGCAATGTGTTGTTAACCTCCAATTTTAACAGGAGTGATGATTCCAAACAAAAATGTTCATAAATCTGAACCTGTTGAAGACTTATCCAGGCTGTTCCTTCCTTTGCCTCAAGTGGCTGACCATGAGCATCAGCTCAGCCCATCTGCCGCCCGTTACCTGCGCGTCCTCCCACTGAGAAAGTGGGAAGCACTGGAAAATCTCAAACAAAGGGGGCTGTCTGCGGACAGCATTTCCCAGCTTTGACCTGCTCTCAAAGGCTGAGGCAGCCGATCTGCATTTCTATTCTGTCCCACTTGTATGTGGAAGTGACGCCACAGTCCCTGACTCGGTGCCCGCAGGAGAACGCCTGGGGCTGTGAGACACTTGGCAGGGTGTGAATGGAGTCTGAGGCCCGGAGCTTGGGGTAAAGGTCAAAGCCCCAGCCACCTCTACAGGTGGTTTGTTTCCTGTCCCAAACACCAGGGCCCTTGGTGGGGGGGGTGAGCCACAGCAGGACCAGGGCGGATCTACACTCTGCGCCTGAGTCCTCCTCCTCCTCCTCTCCCAGTCATAAAGGGGGAGGCCCCTGGTGGCTGAGAGGAGAGGTAATTGTAGCAGGTGCCTATTCCCACGACTGGCCTGCCTTCTCTCCCCCCACCCTGCAGTTGGGTGTGTGGGGGGGTGGTTCTTGAAGGCCAGAATATCAGGTCTGGGTGGAGAGTTAAATGTTCTGATTCTTTTAAGGTGATCAAAGACCAACCAGACCTTTGGGCATGGAGTGAGCCCTGGAGTTGATTTCAGCCCACTGCATGCTGCTTCAGAGAGGGGCTCCCACTAGCGACCCGTCAGCCGGCCCGGAGAATGACGTCCTTTATGCAAAGACAGGAGCACTGCCTTGTGGCTTCCAGCCCTGAGGATACAAAAACAGCACGTCAGAGGAAGAATGTAATACAAACCCACTGGAGTCACAAGGCAGAACAGCCTCTAGACCTAAAGCCTGCATGACAATGGCCTTTGTGCCTGGCGCCGTCGGAGGGAGTTGGGTGCTGTTCGCGAAGAGCAGGTGGAAGCTGGACACATTTTCACGCAGGTGAGATTGTCATCAGTGTTGGGGCTCCTGGCTTTTGCTCCGTGAAGATTTTCAGCCCCCCTCAACCCGTCCAGCCCTTCCCCCCACAGGGGTATTTCATCCACACTGTTTTTTAAATGCTTCCTAGTCAAACTTGAATATGCAATGAGACGCGGGAGCTTTGTGGCGGAAATATAATTAAACTGGGGAAAGATGTAAAAGCTGAAGAATGGGATGACATCAGGCTGATTTCACACTCGGCAGTCCGATCGCTGGGCCCAAGCCGCGCTCTTGCCACGCAAGGCAGATCAAAGTGCCCTGCCACCGCTAAAAAGGCAAAAGGGGACTTAAGTATGCTAATCCCCAGGACAAATATATTTTAATCTTGTTAGAATACAAGTTAATGCTGCAGCTCAGTGGCTGAACTTGGTCAGACTGTAGAGATCCATTTTTATTTTAGCTATCAATGAGCTAGACCTCTTGGTTTATTCATCAGTAATGAAAGTAAATTTACAAAACAGACCCCTCTTTGGGCTGTGTCACTCCCACCTTGAGCTTTCTTTGCTAGGAGCAAGGATGGAATGTCCGAGGCTCCCAGGATGGGACAGTCCCCGCACCCCTCTCCTATCTGTCCCTCTTTCTGATGGCTGAGACAGGAACTCAGCTCGTCTGGCAGAGAAGAAACAGGGAAACTCTGAAATTAATTAAAAGATTCTCCAAAGCAATCTGTTTCCCTTTAGGCCTGAGGTTTGACAACCAAACCAATCCCTTTCTGTCAGCACTCTCACTTTAATTTTTACAATGTCAATTTTCATTACTATTAATTATTTGCTGAATTCCAACTGTTCACTTGGTGTTGCTCTGATTAGCAAGACGCTCTCTCAGGTTGCCGCCTCTTTAAGTTTGGATTCAGCGGTATCTAGCCAGGCATAGATTTTGTGCCCATGTTTGTGCCTGTGTGTTTATGTAAAAGTCAGGCACAGGAAGGAGAAATAATGTCAGCACCCCCCTCAAAGAAAACCAGCATGGTAGATGTTATGTCGAATCACAAATACATCTGTACGGCTGAGAGCGTGTGCGTGTGTGGGGGGAGCACGCCAGCGTGGGCTTAGCTGTAAGGTTACAGAAGGTTAAGTGGCCCTGCAGAACCTGCCTGCTAGATATTGCTGATGGCAGCCGTCTAAAAGGCAATTTCTTTCTTTCTGCTCTGGTGTGTGTTAGAATTCCCTCTGCCTCAGGCAGAAAGCCTAACTCCCTCTACAGCAGCAGAGCCCCGCATTCCACAGCCGCCTCTGTCCTCTGCAGGGGGCGGGTGCGCCTAGGGGAAGCTCACACTGTCCCCGCCCTCCCAGGCGAGGCTGGGCAATGGGCAGCGGAGGAGGGGCAGCTGGCAGCAGCGTCCCCACCCCCCAGGAGAGCTTGGCAGGCTTGGAAGGGTTCTGCCCGCCCCTACCCCACTGTCCCTGGTTTCTAGGACTTAGGAATGTCCATGTCTGCTGTAATTCTGTGCAGGCAGCACACACACAAACACACACACACTGTAATTACTGTAAACATACCATTGCTAAATGGTAGGTTTCAGAATTCCAGGGAAGGGAAGCTAAACAAAGCTTATGGCTCAAAGCAGAGACCCTATAAGTGTCTGGGGACTCCCCTCCCCTGGTGTCACTTCTCCATCCCTTGAGAGACATTCAATCTCTCCCTTCAGGAGTCTTGTTCTGGAAGTGAGGCTTCCAGACGTCAGGTTTATTCTATCTCATGGTCTTAATAATACCTACCCTTTACTGAGTTCCTGCTGGCACCAGTGTATGAGTTTCCTTGGGCTCCGTAGCACAGTGCCATACACCGGGTGGTTTAGGTTTAAACAATAGGAATGGGTTCTCTCCATGCTGGAAGCTAGAGACCCAAATGCAGCGTGTGGGCAGGACCCACTGGCTCTGGCCTCCAGGGCGGCGCCCACCTGGCCCCATCTGCAGGCAGTCCTCCTGGCTCTAGGCAAGTCCCTCCATTTCTGTGTCACTGTCACCTGGCCTGCTCCCCTCTGTGTCTGTGTTCAATTGTCCTCCTTCTTACTAGGACAGGAGCCTTTGGGGCCACCTCAGTTCACTGTGACTCCCTCTGATTAGGTCAGGAGTGTCCCTATGTCCATCATTCAGCCAAGCTGGCTAGTACTCAGCATTTACTTTTACCGAGATTGCCTTAAATCGTTCTCACAGTACACCCAGGAGGTGGGTACTGTCACCATCAGCGCTGCAAGGGGAGAGCACCAAGACTGCAGAAGTGAAGTCCTGACCAAGGGCAGTGGGTCTGTGTGGGCTCTTAATCTGTGTGGCTGTCCCTGGAAGCTCCCTCTGCAGGTTTAGTCACCAGTGACATAAGCTTGACTTGCTTTGGGCTTGGCCAGACGGCGTGCAGGTGAGTGCCCAGTGAGACTCTGTCCCCCACGTGTATGGAATGCACCTGGAAGTGTTTTGGAACCCACAAGGGCACGCAAATGCAGAGCTCACCACTTTCACACCTGCTGTTGTGACTTTTCCTCTCTGTGCCTTGGTTTTCTCATCCGAAACTTGAAGAAAATCGTAGAACTTACCTGGTGAGTGTGCTGTGATAATCATGAGTGGACACAAGTGACATTCGAATCGGGCCTGGTACCCAGTGGGCACTCAGTGAGCATCAGCTGTGGTCAGCACTCAAGGCTCCTCTTTCTCTTTGCCAGTGATAACTGTCAGTTTCTAATTGTGAAAACATCAATTTATAAGCTCTTGGTGTTGTCCTCTGGTTGTTTTGGTTTCATGTTAGTCTTACTGCCCTGCTCCTTCCTCCCCAAGATGGAAAGTTCAGCAGTGGGACGCACAAAGCTGGCCAGCCCGGCCAACTCCATACCTGCTCCGCACCCAGTTTTCCTCAATGCAAAAAAGGGAGAGTTACACCTGCGTCAGAGGGTTGTTGAATTATACATGTATCAAGCCTGGAACGGAATAAATGCTCAACAAAAGGGAGTGATTATTTTGACTGAGGCAGTGTCAGGGTCCCCTTGGGTACTCTGAGTCACATGTGCCCAGCAAGGTCAGGTGCACGGAGGGCACTCACACTCTGGCTGCACGGCTGTGGGTACTGCTGCTGCTGCCATCACTCCTGCTGGACTAACTTCGTGTGTGAGGAAATCTAATCTCACCGAGGGTCTCCAGCTGGAAGCTGAGGGACTTTTCATGAGATTGTGAAAATACATAAAACTGAAAACTAAACTACAGCTATGCACACACCCAAACATCATTTTGTTCCAAGCACAGATCAGAAGTTTTGATGAAAACACTTGGGGAAAGGCTCAGGATGAGACCTGCCCTTCTCAGGCTCGGGGAAGCCCTGGGAAGATCTGCAGTGAAGGTTAAGTTGGAGGGTCCTGCTGTATCTGCGGCTGTGCCTGTCTGGGTCTTTGGCTCCTTCAGGGTTGGGCCAGGAGATGGCCTCATGTGCTGAGGACCTAGGGATGCCATACACTCACCTCCACTGAAGAGGCCTAATTATGAGCACCGATAGCAGAAATCATGAGCTTTACCAGAGTTAGGGAGCGCCACGTGCCAAGCGAAGCTCTTCACAGGAATCATTTTGCTTCACGCTCGCCACTATCCGGCGAGGTGGGTCCTGTGCTCAGCACAATGCAGCACCAGCAGCAGGGTGATGAATGGTGGACCCCAACTCTGCCCCTGCACAAGTCACTGCATTGGAAAGACAGCCACTGAGTGGGCGGAGGTGACATGCATCCCAAAGAATGACCAGCCTGCCACGGAAACTCGCCATCTGTGCTCAAGGATAAGCACGTGGCCAAGAGGGCTAGGGCAGAGAGCTCCACATGCACCCTGCGTCTCCCAGCCTCCTTTGTAGTTAGGAGGGGACATCAGATTAGTACCGACCAATGGTCTGGGAGCAAAAGCGATCCCCCTGGACCTTCTGGTCTGAGGCGCTTTCCTGCCTCTCTAATTGGACACCTCAGGCTAGGCAGGTGTCTGCAGGACAGTGATGCTCACATCACCTATATCCCCACATGACCTGTGGAACAGAGTCCCTTCAACTCACCATGGACACAGGGAGGCCACTGAGAAGCTGTGGTTCCTCTGTTAGGGAGCACAGTCCAGCTTAGCCTGCACATCGCAGTACAAGACACCGGTCTGTACCTCCCCAGCCAAGGGCCAGCCCCGTCTGGCAGTCCGAGCCCTGGACTCTTCCCGCCAACCTTCCTCCTTCTCATCTCTCCCATCGCTCCCTCTAGGGCAGGCGTCCTCAAACTTTTTAAACAGGAGGCCAAATCACTGTCCCTCAGATCATTGGAGGGCCGGACTATAGTTTAAACAAAAAAGCTATGAACAAATTCCTATGCACGATGCACATATCTTATTTTGAAGTAAAAAACAAAACGGGAACAAATACAATCCACACCAACTCATGTGGCCCGCGGGCTGTAGTTTGAGAACCCCTGCTCTAGGGCCTGGACCTAGACTGGAGGGGAAGACCAGGTACCCCCATCTTTCCTTACCTGACAAAGGACTCCTTTCCACCATCCTAACTACTCCCTGGTAATTATGAAAGGGCACCAGGGCCCATCTGAAAACTCGGCTCGAGGGCTGAGAATGTAAAGTTAAGTCTGAGACAAGGGACGTGCCCTCCTGGTCTGTGTGTCCAATTCCTGCTGCCTTCAAAGCGCTGGACTGATTCTCACACCCTCCGTCATCCAGGGCTCTGACTTAACCCTGACCTTGCTGAGTTTCGCACCATTCTTATAAAAATTCAAGGCTGATGTGGTTCAATGTTATTCCCACCCCCCACCAGTGGAGGTAATGATTCTAGATGACACTTGTAATAATTCAAATAAATTTACATTGTCATCTCTGGAGTAGGAGAAACCATATGTTTTGTTGACTTGCATAACCCCTCCCCCCCCCCAAACAAAGTCTCCACACACCACTGAATACCAAAGCAGTGAGGCTTATTTGTTTTTCTTCGTTTTCACAGAACACCCACTGGCTGGCATTCGGAGTGCCGTGATATTTGCTCATAGAGAGCTAGATGGGTGTAGAGAAACAGGCGGCTGCGAACTGTAGAGAGGCTGTCACTGCACAGCGCAGCACAGTGAGGTGGGTAAGTTCGAACCCCCTGTTTTCTGCCTGCCCACCTGTGTCCTGGCACAGAGCTGCACCCAGCTCAAGGAAGCAGTGCCTTTTCTAAATGGCATGAGGGTGCCGCCCTCTCGTCCAAGTTTGTACCCATGACACTATGACTGCCCAGAGAGGGACGCTTCCTCTAAGTTGCACAAAGGCGTTAGTGGCAGCCCTGGCAGAGGCTAGGGGAGGACAGAAAATGGAGGGAAAGAAGAGGCCATCGCCGTGCTACTAGACGTGAGTGCGGCGCTTCAGCCTGACGTAAAACAAAACCAGGTCAATACTGAAATACTCAACCCCCTGCTGGGTGCCTGGACGGAGAGTGTGTCACACAGGCTCCGTGCACCTGCAGACACTGCCGTTTGCAGTGAAGGCCTGTGGCAGCCCCGAGTTCAGGCAAACCCATCCGTGCTCCTTTCCAAGGGCACGTGCTCACTCTGTGTCTTGTGTCAGAATATTTGGGGCTCCTCACAATAGTTGAAACTTTTCCCCTACTGTTGTATCCATCACAATAATCTGTCAACGGTGATCTTTGCCGCTATTGCAGGTGTGTAGGGGCACCATGAAGTATGGCCATGGAAGGTGGTGGCCTCGCTGATGACATGGGGTGTGATCCGACTGCTCTCGTGACCAGCTGTCCCCTATCTCTCTCCCTCTCTTTGAGCCACCCTGATCCCAGACTCACAACAGTATGAAGTTAGGCCAGGGAATAACCCTACAATGCTCTGTAAGTAAAAGGAAGAGTCTCCCTTCTCTCACTTTAAATCAAAAGCGGAAACGATTAAGCTTAGTGAGGATGGCTTTTTTTTTTTTTTTTTTTGAGACAGAGTCTCACTTTTTCACCCTTGGTAGAGTGCTATGGTGTCATAGCTCACAGCAACCTCGAACTCTTGGGCCCGAGCGATCCTCCTGCCTCAGTCTCCTGGGTAGTTGGGACTACAGGTACCCACCAGGACACCCAGCTATTTTTAGAGACTGAGTCTTGCTCTTGCTCTTGCTCAGGCTGGTCTCAAACTCCTGAGCCCAGGTAATCCACCCTCATTGGCCTCCCAGAGTGTTGGGATTATAGGCGTGAGCCATCATGCCTGGCCCTGGAAGGCATGTTGAAAAAACAAACCAGGCTGAAATCTAGGCCTTCTGTGCCAAATAGCCAAGTTGTGAATGGAAAAGAAAAGTTTTTTAACAAAATCAAAGTGGCACTCCAGAGGAGTGTCATGGAGGTGGCTGCACTGAACAACAGATTTTCATTGTAGACAAACAGCCTTCCACTGGAAGAAGACGCCATCTGGGACTTTCTTAGGAACAAGGAAAGGCAATGCCTGAACTCAAAGCTTCAAAGGACAGGCTGACTCTTGTGAAGGGCTAAGGGAGCTGGTGAATTTAAATTGAAGCCAGTGCTCATGTACCATTCTGAAAAACCTAAGATCTGCTAAGAATTGTAAATCTACTCTGCCTGTGCACTGTCAATGGAACTGCAAAGCCTGGGCACAGCATATCTGTTTACAGCATGGTTTACCAGGTATTTTAAGTCTACTGTTGAGACCTACTGCTCAGAAAAAAGACTCCTTTCAAAATATTACTGCTTATTGACAATGCATCTGGTCACTGGAGCTCTGATGGAGAAGCACAAGGAGATGAATGTTGTTTTTATGTCTGTTAAAACCGTACCCATTCTGCAGCCTGTGGATCAAGGAGTCATTTAGACTTTCAAGTCTTACTATTTAAGAAATAAATTTCGTAAGGCCATAGCTGCCATAGATAGTGATTCTGCTGATGGATCTGGGCAAAGTAAATTGAAAACCTTTTGAAGAGGATTCACTATTAAGAACATTCCTGATCCGTGGGATGAGGTCAAAATACCAACACGAACAGGAGTTGGGAAGACGTTGATTCCAGCCTTCATGGATGACTTTGAGGGGTTCATACCTTCAGTGCAGGAAGTCACTGCAGATCTGGTGGAAACCTCAGGAGAACCAGGAACAGAAGTGGAGCCTGAAGATGGGCAGAACTGCTGCATCTCGTCATCAAACTTGAAAGGATGAGGAGCTAGCTGTTCGTTACAGATGAGCAAAGAAAGTAGTTTCTTGAGATGGAATCTACTTCTGGGGAAGGTGCTGTAAGCATTGTTGAAATGACTATAAAAAATTCAGAATCTCTCATAAACTTAGTTGATAAAGTAGTGGCAGGTTTTAGAGGATTGACTCCGATTTTTATGTAAAATGCCATCAGACAGCATCACATGTCACAGGGAAAGCATCCGTGAAAGGATGAGCCAATGCATGCTGCTGATTTCACTGCTGTCTTATTTTCGGAAATCACCACAGCCTCCCCGTCTTCAGCACCCACCACTGGCCAGTCGGCAACATCAGCATTGAGGCTGGACCCTCCACCAGCAGCAAGATTATGACTTGCTGAAAACTCAGATGATTGCTATCAATTTTTAGCAAGAAACTATTTTGAATTAAGATACATATGTTTTATTTTTAGATAGAATGCTATTACACCCTTAATGAACTACGGTGGAGTATAAATAGAATGTTTATAGGCACTACGAACCCAAACCCTCATGTGACCCACTTTACTGTGACTTTGGCTTCATTGTGATGATCAGGAACCAAACACACACCTCTGAGGTGTACCTGCCTGCATTCAGTTCTGGGCGTTTGTTTTGCAGAGAATGGTCCCGTCTTTCCTTTTCCCCCTCCTTGGGATAAAGTACACTTCCCCACTCTCTTCAATGTGGCCCTTGGCAGCTACATGACCTGCTTTGGTCAGTGAAATGTTTGCAGGGGTCTTTGGCTTCACTTCCACCCTCTGCTGATTGGGCAGGGGGAGGGGCTGCCCCAGGCAGTCTGGACTTCAGCTGGACCATGTGCTGCAGACCTGAGCCCACCCTGCAGCACTGTGCACACTGAGCTGGGCTGCCACTGCAGCAGAACTGCCTGCCAAGCCCACACTGGATCAGCCGAGTTGCACTTGACCTGCAGTCCCGTGAGCACAGGAAGAAACGCTCGCCCTCCCCAGCCACTGGGCTCGCCATGCAGCAGTAGGGGTCACAACTGACTCAGATAGTCTCTTTCAAAACTCATGTCTTGCCCACATGTGGGATTTGGGACTGACTTTTAAAGGTTTTTAAGTAATCGCCCTGAACCAGTTTTTATTTTAAATTCTACATAAGGTTCATGCTTGGCATTCCAACGTTCTGATTTCCATGTACTTTCTTGGTTCTCCGTGGCTTTATGTTCTGCACATTCAGAATTGCCTGTAAATCTCACCGCTTCTGTTCCCCGCTACAAAACTCCGCAGCACTGTTTCCCATCCTTTCTTCCCAGTGGGTTAAGTCAACATGTGGTCTCAGCACAGCCGTTAGATGTGAAATGAGGCTGCACACAGCTGTGCACCTTGGGGCATGGAGGCTAAGCCTCTACATGGTCCCTGCTCTGTGAGTTCCTTTACCTTTCAGGGGAATAACCTCCTGTATCTGTCCCAAGCACTAATGAACTTTGCTTATGGCCTACCCTAGGACAAGGTCAGATGACTTCCAGAAGGCTCAGAGCTGCCCTAGAGTACCTGTATTTCCCTCTCCCCACAGTCCAGCTGCAGAGTTCTGGGAGCAGACTAGGGCCACGGCCCTGACTGTGACCACATCCCAGACCAGCTTCCCCTCCTTTACTGTTGCGTGGTCCCAAAGAACCAGCCCCACCATGATGCCTGCAGAGGCAAGCTGGGGGTTCTGTTCTTCACTGATGCCTCCTCCCCATGCAAGGATATGTCCTCGTGGAAGAATTCAAAATACCATAGAGAGGTAGACAAAATACTAGACTTCCAGGAGAAGACTTGCCTTGCCTGGTGTGTGACCTGGTTGGCTCTAGGAGAAGGGGCCGATGGCAAAGTGTCCTTCCTCCCTCAGTGTCCAGCAGGTGCCAGGCACTGGTCTCAGCACTGGAAGTGTAGGGCCCACTTGGTCAGATTCGGCCTCAGCTTTCACAGAGCTCATGTCTTGCTGAAATGCCAGGAGAGTGTCCTCAAGAGCACTGGTCACTTACATAGGGTGAGGCTGGTGGTGGTGCCACTCCAGATGCAAAGAAAGGACTTTGCCCTACACACGTACCTTCCTGATTTAGGTGATGCCCAGAGCTTGGATGGAGGGTGACTTCCTTGTGGTTTCTCTTCTGCCTGTGCCATCATAAGCCAAGCCTGTCCAGCTGGGCCTCTGTCCTCCTGTCCTACAGCTTGTGGCCCATATTGATGTTGTTCAGCCCAACCTAGTACCTGTGTTCCACTGAGGAAGGCTCACAGCAGCATTTGGGGGGCTGAGGCAAGGCCCCAGGAGGAAACGGTGGGGAGCCTGGCAGTTTCATTTAGTATCAGACCTGAAGACGGGACAGGTGGAGAGGATCCTCTCCTCTTTCACAATTCCGCATCTGGTATAAAATGCTGTCACAGGTCGATGCTAAAATTGCAAGAATAAAGTCACCACTCACTGTAATGGAGCTGGATGAGAGGAAGGGGGTGTGAGAAGGACTCGACTCTCCCCACCGACTGCTCTGGGGAAGGCACTGCGTGAGCCCCAGCAGCGCCCGGCTACCGGAGGGGCCGAAAGGAGCCTGGAGAATCAGCTGAGAGGCTGCTCAGTGGGGCTGCATCACCATGACTTCCTCTGGTGCACTCAGCCTTCCAGAGCATGGCATATAATCTGAGCCTCTCTGCTGGGAGAGAAGACCAGGACGTGCTGCCCCAGGGCACAGCTGCTCCACACGCCCTGCTCACGGGCAGAACATCTGTAACGGGAGCCCTACACGGCGGGCTTCATGCTTAAAAAAGGAAAACATAAAAAGTCTGGCCCTCTCTAGGAAGCTGTTCCAAGGCTGCTGTCCTGTCCAAGGCTGCTGTCCAAGGTCCAGTCATCAGTGGGCAGTCAGGTGTCTCTTGGGTCACCTGTGGCTGGACTTTGTGGATACTGCCTGGGATCCAGTCATTTGCAAGTTGATAGTTCACACAAGACCCAGGAGTCCAGTCCGGGCATCAGGCCACATTGTTACCGGGGGGGTGGGGGGGGGGGAGTGGCAGAGAGACGCTGGCCTGAGGGTGGAAGCTGCCACTGGGATGGGCTGGGAAGCTAGGCTTGGGGACCCTGCCCCAGGTCATGACACACTGTACCTGGTGCAGGAATGAGGTCCACAGCTGGCCACTAATCCAGAGCTGGACGATCATGGTGCTTGAACACAGGGTGGGTGGCAGGTTGTCCAGAGGAAGGACAGGGGGCCTCAGTCCGTGCAGGGGTGAGAGGTGGCACAGTTTCAGGTCCCCATTATAAAGATCACCCAAGAGAGCTGGTATTCCAGAACCCCTGAATTTGGAGAAAATGGCTCCCTGTGGGCCATAGTGGACACTTCCAAGGGCACCAGGCAGCGTTCACACCTGGTGCTTGTGTGGACACCCTTGTGTGCACATTTGTGGCTACAGTATTTACCAGGAAAAGATCTGTTTCTGTGTTTGATACCAAATGTCATTTGCTTTGAGGGTCTGAAATCAAATATGTTATAGGAACAGAGAGGACAAACAAGAGTTTCCTCCTGGCATTTTGGAGACAAATTGGGCAGCTACTGGGAGCATGTGAGGTTAGAAGACCACTGTCCTCAGGACCAGGAAACAGCTTGATGCCCAACAAGGGAGCTGGGGGAGCTCAGGGCCGAGACACAGGTGTCCTGTGGTGGCACTATATGAGGAACCTCTCAGCAAAGCTGATAACTGACAGCACTGTCATTGTTCCTACCCGGCTGACCCCATGGGCCTCCAACTTTCACGCTGGGGAGAAGAAAGCAAATTTGGAAATAATTCTGAAAATAAAGGACTAGGCCCTCTCTGAGTTTTTATCTCCTATACAAATTCTGATTGTCTTTTCTGGGCTGGCCAACCTGCACCCCCAGTAAGAGGCCCATGGCACAATAGATATCATCCTCTATTGGCTGTCCCCTGAGGAAGGTGAGTTATGTGGTGCCTTCAGATGCAGCAGCTGCTCCAGCCTCCAAGGTGCTGCTGCCCACCTCGTCCAGCCTCCAGGCCTCCAAGGTGCTGCTGCCCACCTAGTCTAGCCTCCAGGCCTCGGAGAGTGCTGCTGCCCTCCTTGTCCGGCCTCCAGGCCTCCGAGAGTGCTGCTGCCCACCTCGTCCGGCCTCCAGGCCTCCGAGAGTCCTCCTGCCCTCCTTGTCTGGCCTCTAGGCCTCCAAGAGTGCTGCTGCCCACCTTGTCCGGCCTCCAGCCTCCAAGGGTGCTGCCGCCCTCCTCGTCCGGCCTGCAGGTGCTGCTCTGTGGGAACTGGGGTCACAGTGCATCGGTCAGGACACTCTCAGTCACAAGTCAGAAGAGTCCCACTCCAAGCAGCCCAGACAATGAAGGGAGAATGTGTTCCACAGACCCCAAAGTCCAGTCGTGAGATGGGCTTCCGGTGATGCTCGACCACGTCGCGACAATGTTGCCCGGGCTGGTTCTTCCTGTCTCTTCCCTCTGCCTTCTGTGGCACAGGTCTTGGCCTCAGGCTTCTCCATGTGGAGACAGTTGGCTCCCAGCAAGGGAGGCCACGAGCTTCCTGGGCACACCCAAGAGAGGGACCCAAGTGCCACCAGCACCCAGTGACCACTTCTCGAGACTTCACTGCCTCATGGTGGGGGGGGGTCACGTACTTCTCTGGAGCCAGTGACTCGTGAGCTGCCTGGACTGGCCACCAAGTCAGGGGCTCCCCAAGCCGGGGGGCGGAGGCCGGTCCCTGCAGACCTTGGGCGGGAGACCCAGGCCCTGCCAAGGGGGAGGAAAGGTGCGAGGGGCCAGTCCTTCCGTCCAGTACCCATCCCTTCCTCTGGCCTCCACTCAAAGTGTACTGTTCCTTATTGCTAGTTCCCTGGGGTCCCATTTTCATCCCAGGGGGAACAATGCCTCTTAACCACTGCCCACCACCCCGCTTTGAGCTCAGCTTAATGACAATGTGCCAACCTGAGAAGTTGATCTGATCTGTGCTTCACCCCCATGGCCACTCCACCCTCGGTGTCTGCTCTGAGTTCTCCTTTGACTTTAGGAAGCCAGAAGGTCCCCAAGTGCACCTGAGGCTGGCTTGCACACAACACATCCTAGGTGTCCCTGCAGGCTCCTCCTGTCCCGGCTCACACAGCCTTGCTGGGTTCTTCAGCCTTCCCTAAGGTCACAGTTACCTGGGAAAAGTTCACTGTCCCTCTGGCACCTGTCCTGTAATCTCCACCCCCATCGGGGTCCCTGGGAGTCCCCCTCCTAGATCTCCCCAGGTGGCTGAGTGTCACCACTGGTGCTGTGGCTTCAGTCAGGCCAGATGGGCCCCTCTGAACCTCATGTTGAAATTCGTCCCCAGTGGTGCAGGTGAGGCCTGGGGGGAGGTGTGTGGGTCCCTCATGAATAGCCTGGTGCCCCCAATAAGCAAGTTCTGGCTTTATTAACTCACTGGTTGTTTACAAGAGCCTGGAATCCCTTCCACTCTCTGCCCTGCTTCTCTCTCTCATTCTCTCTCTCTCTCTCTCTCGCTCTCTCTCTCTGCATGACACACCTGTTCCCCCTTCACCTTCCACCTCAACAGGAAGCTCCCTGAGGCCCTCCCCCAGATGCAGACGCTGGTGCCAGGCTTCTTGTTCGGCCACAGAACCATGAGCCAAATAACCACACTTTTCTTTATAAACTATCCAACCTCAGATATTTTCCTCATAGTAATGAAAATGGACTAATATAGTGGCCCAAACAGGGTCAAAGGGTGGTTTCATGGGGGAGAATTCTAGGGTCACAGGCCACTTGCTAGGCCCTCTGGCCCAAAGACACTGGCTGCTGGCGCTCCAGAGGCGTGCAGTATATACACGGACATGATGGTGACGAAACCCTGCTGGACAGTTGCTGGCCCCGTCCACAGTGACCTGTCATGAAGGCCCAGGAAAGAGAGAGAATTGTTGTCACTTAGTAAAGGTACTTAGTGACCTACACAAAATAAATGTCTTAACTGTCACTGCAAATGCCCAGGGGATGCGCTCACACATCAGAGAACTAAGCACGATAGCCTGTTACTTGGCAGCCTGGACAGAGGCCAAGGGCGGAGGGGTGAGGAGTCCTGGGGTGGGGGAGATGTTTCCTAGCAGGTGGTGAGGCCTCCCAGGAGCAAACACCCCCTTCACTCCCCCTGCCCGTGCCCCCTCCAGCTGCCACAGAGAGGCCAGGTGTGCCCAGTGGGCGTGCCTCTCAGCTGTGTGACTCTGCACACCTCACTTCACCTACTGAGCCTGTTTTTCCCATCTGTGAAACAGGGATGCGAATTCTAGTACCTTCTTCTTCAAGTCCTAGAAGCCACTATCCTAAGTGAAGTGACTCAGGACCAGAAAATCAAAAACTGCACGTACTCACTCACAAGTGGCACTGAGCTCTGGGTACGCCTGAGCACCCTGAGTGGTGACTCCAGGGGAGGGCGGTGGCGGGGCAAGTGATGGGAAATTACCTACAGGGTACCTTTGTACACAGTTCAGGTAACAGTTTCACAGCAAGCTGAGCTTCATCGCTACACAATATATCCATGCAACAAAACTGCACTTGTACCCTAAATCTATGAAAATTTTTTAAAACATGAGTTTTAAAATGTTAAATAAACTTGTTGGAAGAATGACTGACCCCTGGGCCTGGACACTTGGGGACTAGTTTATTTTGCTCAGAACCGTCAACTTCTAGAGTCAGGCTGAGACCTATGGCTTTGGGCCAAGGCCAGTGGCCAAACCCAGTGGTGCCCACCAGACCTCCTGGCACATGAGGGGACTGGGATCACTGCCGCCAGCAGCCCCCCACCCAGGTGCCTTGTTTCCTCTTCCACTGATCCTACCTGTGTCTTGTGCCGGGCTCAGCAATTTCAGACCCTTTCAGGTGGTCACCACCCGAGGACTTTGAGATCTACAAATGGATGGTAGCTATACTTTCGGCACTTTCTAACAAAACATAAAAAAAACTTCTGGGTTCCCAGGACTTATAAATGGCTTATTAATGACAATGTGCCAACCTGAGAAGTTGATCTGATCTATGCTTTACATAGATATGATCTGATCTGATCTATGCTATACATTTTGTCAATTCATGTCCACACGTATTTGTGGCCCCATCTATCTGTGTACCTCTATGTATATGTACGCAGACTGTACAGCACACATGTGTGTGTGTGTGTACATATATACATGTGCAAATACAAGGTGAGGCTGCCGGGCCGTAACAAAGGGACCCAAAAAGCAGTGACTAAGAGACACTGTTTACTTTTCCCTCATGACATCCCCCTGCTGTTGAGGGGCTCAGATGTAGCAGCTCTGTCCCTGGGGGTCACTCAGAAACCCAGGCTCCTTCCCTGCTTCTGTGTATGGGAACACTTTGTACAGGCCACCCAGGTGGTCACCACTGGCTCCTGTGGCTGCTGGGCAGTTGAGTCCTGGATAGTGCAATTGAGAAAATGAATCATAAATTTTATTTAATTCTAATTAATTTAAATGAACTGCCATGTGGGGGGCCCTTGCTGTCATCTGCCTGGTCACAACTGGGAGTTGCCTCCCCACCGAGACTCTCCCCGGCTGCGGTGTCTGGGGCCCAGGCTCTCTCTCCACTGAACTCCCTTTAGAAAATGTCACATAGTTACACCTACATGGAAGAAGGAGGGTGGCCAGGTGCCAGTTACAGTCCTGTTACTGGGAAAGGAGGGACAGAACTCTGTAGACAGTTACCTGTGGTGCTAGGCCAAGTATAAATATTGATTTATACTGGGTTTAAATACTTATTAAATAAATAAGTATTCGTTAATCATTTATTCGGTTCTCAAAACTAACTGGTGAGCATATGGACATTTAGGCCCCTGGCAATAACTCCATACCCTCAGAGGCCCGAGGCTAGAAGTGGGGCCCCTCGCCAAGCTCCAGTCCTTATTTACTCAATGCTGCAGCCAGAGTGCAGGGCACAGGGCGTGGGAAGGGGTTCCCTGTCCCGGGCACGGCCCAAGCTTTCCCACCACTGCCCCATCCTGACCCAAGTAGATCCCTGGGGCTGACCTCACAGTGGGCACTAAGACATAATCTGGGCTCTGGACCTCTTTTAAAAATTGTGTCAAAATATACAGAACATTTGCTGTCGTAACTGTTTTTATGTGTGCAGTTCAGTGGTGGGAGGTGCACGCTCATCACCATCCAGCCGTCGCTGCCACTTGTCTGTAGGACTCTCTTCCTCTGTCCCATAAAAAGCACCAACTCCCAGCCCTGGCACTCACCATTCCATCCTGGCTCTGTGGATCCCATGGCCCCCGTGAATGGACCTGCGCCATACTCGTCTGGCTCTCTTCACTCAGAGCAATATCCTCTGAGTGCCACCTTGTTGCAGCTGGTGTCAGGATTTCTTCCCTTTTTAAGGCTGCATTATATTCCATTGTTTGCTGTGCCACATGTTGCCTATCCACGCATCCCTGGATGGACATGAGGTTCCTTACACATTATAGCCCTCGGGGAAGGTGTGGCCATGAACCTGTGTGTGCAAATGTATCTCTGACAACCTGCCTCCGCTCCCTCTCAGTGTGGGGAGACCCTGCCTCCGCTCCCTGAGTGTGGGGAGACCCTGCCTCAGCTCCCTCTCAGTGTGGGAGACCCTGCCTCCTCTCCCTCTGAGTGTGGGGAGACCCTGCCTCCTCTCCCTCTCAGTGTGGGAGACCCTGCCATGTTCCTACCAACAGCACACAGGGTCCAATGGCTCCCGCCTTCACCCAGGCACACGGCCTCCCCTCAGCCCAGTCTGTCACAGCTGACCCTCCAGATGCTCCTATGTCCTTGCACTCCTGGGAAGCTCCAGGTGAGTCAGGTACTGGACTCTGTGGACAGACAAGGATTTGAACATGTAGAACTGGGGGCTGCCTGGAGGGTGGCAGGGCAGGGGAGGGGCAGATGTAGATTGAGCCCGAGGACAGTAACCCCAGTGTGCAAAGCTAATGGAAAACAAGGCAGGAAGGAGACCCCTGGCTTATTCGGATGGCAGCGAGAGCCACTGCAGACTTCTGAGGGTGACAGGGTCACAGATGCGCTTCTGGAGACTTCTCTGACAGCAGTAAAGGACCCCAGAGAGAGGCCCCCGCTGTGGGATGGGTGCAGAGGCTCAGCAGGCAGGGTTCTGCATGGTGGCCGGCAGGCAGGCTGTGGTCTTTGGTCCTAGGCTGTGCCTCGCTCCTCAGGACCCCTTCCCATTCACTCCTCAGCACAGGGCGAAGGGCCCCACCACATGCCACGGGCAAGGACAGTGCCGTGCTGCTAAATGCTGGGGTGCTCACACTGACCCCCTCGCGCGTCAGGAGGGAAACCAGGACTGGGAACCCTCGGGGGACACAGGGAGCATCACCCCAGGAGCCCGACCCGCAGGGGCCCCAGGCCCCACCCCCGCCGCCCAGGACTTCATGGTTCAGAAGTTACCAGAAGGCAAAGGGTGAATGCAGCCTCCCTGGACCACTGCCCAGCCCTGGGAAGGGCTGGGACTCTGAGCGGCGTCCGCTGCACGCATGGCTGCGTTTTTTGTGTGCTGTGTGTCTTTAAAAGTGGGAAGAGCTGATGCCCAAAGAGAAAGGAGGGACAACTCAGGAAGCGGCTGGGCATCTGCTCTCACAGGAGAAACTCTTTTAAATTTATAATCAGGAGCCCAGGCTGGGAAACGCTCTGCCCCTGCCCACAGGCTTGGGGTCAGTGAGGCTCCGACACTGCTCCAGGGCAGTCCTTGCAGTGACCCGAGGCAGGCTGACTCGGCTGAGCTTCCCCAAGAAGGAAAAAGACCAGGGCAGATGTTGTAAGGGTGGGCTGGGCTCTCTGGCTGAGGCTGAGCTTCTTCCTCAGCTCCTGAGTTGCTGCAGGAGGCTCTCCCTGGTGTGAGTGTTGAGGCGCAGTGTCCACACACTGACCACTGACCATGGCCTATCAATGTTCAGCAACACATGTTACAAATGAGCAAGAAGCTATCACTCCACAAATCTAAAACTCCTATTGCTGCCTGGCAGGCCTGGTGCAAAGGATTAGGCTTCTGGAATATTCTTTACTCCCTCAGGAGTCCTAGGCTGCTCCTTCCAGCCCTTCCTCCATGCAGAAGGGGAAGCTGAGGCATAGGCAGAGCTGCCCACGCTGCTGCGGCCCTGGCCCCTCTGCAGTTGCCATGACGAGCTGCAGGCATTCGGCTCGCAGGAAGCTGGGTAGAGAGATGTGCGGGGGAGAAGGGGGTAATGTGGAAGATGCAGAGGTTTTTTTAAATGAATAAACAGTTTAAAGAACCCCACAGAAACAAAAGGGGGGGAAATGAAGGCGATCCAACAAAGGTCAGAGGAGCAAGGAGAGATCAGGGATAAGATGGAGCTAGCAGCAGCCAGGAGGTGGACGGCGGAGGGCCAGGGCAGGGGTCTCGCTCGGGGTGGGGGGGGCAGGAAGAGGACGGCGGAGGGCCAGGGTAGGGGTCTCTCTGGGGGGGGGCAGGAGGAGGACAGCGGAGTGCCGGGGCAGGAGTCTCGCTCGGGGGGCAGGGTGGGGACAGAGCATCTGCAAAGGGGCAGCGACAGCCTCTATACTGAAAAGAATGGAAGTCCATTCTGGGGAAGGGGAGACACAGGGCAGACACTGGCGGATGGGTGTCCAGGGCTAAGGCAGAGCAACCTGACAGATGGAGCACACACCGAGAAACAGATGAGAGCAGGAGGGGGTTTCTTGGGCCAGTGGCATCATCCAAGGGCCTGGATCCAGGCAGCGGGCCCTGTATTTTACCGGGTTTTTACAGAAGCTGAAGGCTGAGGAGTCCAGTGGCTTCCAAGACCACCCCACTGGGCCACGCGGGGCCTGCCTGGCTAGGTCTCTGTAGCCAGCCCTTTCCTGGGTCCTGCCCGGCTCACTTTTTAAACACTCAGATGCCCTTGAATATTGGGATACAGAACCCTGGAGGGAGAAAGGAAAGTGCTGCGGGGGAGGGCTAATCTGAGGGGAGAGACACACAGGACAAGGGCCGGGCTGCTCTGGCTGTGGGGAGGCCGGGGGCTGACTGCAGTAAGGAGGGGCCTGCGTCCAGCGAGGGGAGCACAGGCGCAGGGCCTTCTGCAGGGGGTGGGACACCAGGTTTAGGCTCACACCTTCCTCAAGCCGTGTTCTCGGGGCAGCAGGGACAGGAGTTGGAAGAGGTGGTGGAGGTCATCTCCCCGCTGAGACTGGGGCCGGGCAGGAGGGTGGAAGGAAGCGGAGGATGGCAGCTCCGAGGCGGCAGAGAGGCAGAGGGCTCTTCCTCCGGGGAAAGCTGGCTATGAACAGGTTAGGACGTCTTCATTACAGGGAAGATGACGCCGTGCTCCTCATGCACTAACCCTTGACAGTCATGGAGATTTAAAAACAAATTACTGGGAAGGAAATATTTTGGGGAAATTAGACTCTTGATGTATGACAAGAGTGAAAGAGTTAAATTGCTTTTCATTTACATTATTACTTAAATGAGGAAATAGCCATGTATTCCATTTTTTTAGTACAGGGTGGCCATAAAGTTTTATGTGTAATTTTAAATTTTACATGAACTTTATGGACACCAGGTATCTATTTCTAGAAATCTATGAAATTAATCTGTATTTGAGGACCCTACTTCCCCCAAAGCACTTTATTTTGTAAAGAATTTTGGGGTATAGGACATGAGGACCCAATGGTCATGTCCCCCTTTGCCATCAAAATATAATAAGTGGCATTTACAGCTCATACATTCATAAATGTTTATTTCTTTTACATTTAAATGCTGGATTTAAACCAACATTTAAAAAAAAATCTGAAGGATTTTTTCAAGCAGCTTTGTTCTTCATTTTTTTTTTTTTTTGTAGAGACAGAGTCTTGCTTTATTGCCCTCGGTCACACAGCTCACAGCAACCTCCAACTCCTGGGCTTAGGTGAGTCTCTTGCCTCAGCCTCCCAAGTAGCTGGGACTACAGGCGCCTGCCACAATGCCTGGCTACTTTTCTGTTTTTGCAGTTCTGCCGAGGCCAGGTTTGAGCCTGCCACCTTTGGTATATGGGGCCAGCACCTTATTCGATGAGCCACAGGCGCCGCCCACTTTGTTCCTCTTTTTATAGCACTACCAAAAATGAAAAAAATGAATCTCCTACTTCTCCCCTAACTGAAACATTCTGTTTATATGGTTTGCGTTTGGATTTTATATTATCGATAACGTAACTCTTTTTGTGTGTCCTAAAATGCTTTATGGACTTCTTATAATTTCACCAAGAGTCTTCATCATTTTAGTAAATGTAGTCAATTAATCTGCTGGAAGCCGTTTAGGATGAAATCTCTGGATTAGTACCCACTTTAAGCCCAGTACTAACGTGGAGAAGGTGGGAGGCAGTGCGACCCAGCCGCATATTAAACAGAAGCTCATTCACAGCATCGCCTTGGACCCAGCGCTCAGCGGCTCTGGGTTCCAGGCTCCTCCAAGCAGAACTGCCCATTTCTGTTTACTTCAGAGCAGACATTCTGAAGCTGGGCCCTGTGAACTTGGGTGGGAAAAATTCATCCTTCACTGTGCTCATCAGTGTCCACCTGAAATCTATCAGTCTTTTCCTCCTGAAATAATCATCTGACCATGGGGGAATTTAGCGGCACCTGTGATGCTGTGGCCAGTTTACACCACAGACTCTTTCACATCGTGTCATGGGCACAGGCATCTCAGAATATCATCTCTGTTCACTAGTTCAGAATTTGTCAACAGATCTAACTTGTTATTAAATATATTAGTAAAAAGAGACACATCACAATGAAAATATATAGTTTTTTAACTTGACTGATTTCCTTGCGATCCTGCATATTTTATGCATTTAACTATATTCATCTCAGAAGGCCATGTCCATTGGCATCCATAGCCATTCCAAGCTGCCTAAAGGACCTATAGCATTAGAAAACGGTAAGCAGCTCTGATGCACAGGAATGTGGTTTGCTAAAAGTACCACGGGCTCTCTAGGGCAAAAAAGGGAGAAAAGGCAAGTTCAAAAGCAGTGTTCTTATTACAACTGCAAACAATCAATGAGCAGGTCTGAGGAGAAAGTCTGGACCCTACGGCAACACCCTAAAATTACTCGCACTCAAAGGTGGCAGTCCCAGGGAGGAGGGCGTCCGATCTCCCTGCTCCTGTGAGCCTCTGGCTCTGTGCAGATGCGGCAGGCCTTCTCAGCGGGCAGCGAGGTCTGCAGCCCAGGGCCTGTGCTCGCCGCAGCACGCCTCGGAGGCCCACGTGCATCGTGCTGTCCTCCTGCCTCTTGTTGCCATACATGTTCATGCCACGATCTTTAAGGGAGATGTCACCGTGGACAAGCCCACATCTGACCTGTCTTAATGAGCACAACAGTGCTCCCCAGAAAGGCCTGGTCTTCTGGAAGGAAATGCTCCGGTGCTGACATGTCACGCCCTGCTGCCTCCCAGTGTCCAGGCGCTAGGCCCAGCAACCTGGTCCTGCCCAGATCCTGCTCCCAAGTTGGAACTGAGGACCACAGGGACTGGCTCTGTCCACTGCCTTTTCAGGGAGGCCCTTGGCTCTTGGCAGGAGGAAGGCCCAGGCCTGGGGTCTTTATCCATCTGAGAGGTACCCCAGGGAGGCAGGAATCTGGCCTTTGACCTTGGGCCCTAGGATATTCATCCACACGTGCAGAAAATAATGGCATTTCTGTGCACAGTTGTGAGGATGAAATAAAACATGCCCAGGGGCACTGTGTGAACTGTAAAGCCCTGTGCTCACAGGTGCCTTAGCAGGAGCCCTGAGAGCAGAGGTTCCCTTGTGCTGCAGCCGAAGACGAGGGGATTCCAGGACAGCACTCACCTGTTTCTCACTTAGGTAAGGGTGTCAGGTGCCCTGGGAGGGCTTGGCTAGCATTACTGGAAGGGTGGGTCCGAGTTGCCCTGAAACCTTCATGCAACAGTGAGAAGCTTCAGTAGGACTGGCAGAGTCTTGGCAGCCCCAGCCATGGCCCCTACTATCAACTACTGTCACCCACTGTGGCTCACTGTCACCCACTTTCACCTATTATCACTCACTGTTGTCACTGTAATGCACTGTCACCCACTATGGGCCACTGTCACTCACTGTCACCATCACCCACTGTTGCCCACTATTGGCCACTGTCACCCAACGCCACCCAATGTCACCCACTGTTGCCCACCATCACCCACTCTCACCACTGTTGCCTGCTGGAGATGGGGCTCTGCCGTAGTCTCCCTGATCTTCCCCAGCCATTCCCAATGCCCATGCCCATGTCCTGGAATGGGACACTTACACCCATGCAATTCTACCTGAAGGAGGTTTTCTTGAATTTGCTAAATATAAAATTCACTTGCAAAGATTAATCTCTAGGCTGGGTGCAGTGGCTCACAACTGTAACCCTCACACTCCTAGGAGGCGGAGGTGGGAGGACCCCTTGAGGCCAGGAGTTTGAGACCAGCCTGAGCAAGAACAAGAACCCATCTTACAAGAAATAGAGAAATTAGAGTGTTGTGAGGGGCACCTGTAGTCCCAGCTACTCAAGAGCCTGAGGCAGGAGGCTTACGTAAGCCCAAATATTTGAGGTTGCTGTGAGCTATGATGGGCGACAGAGTGCAACTCTGTCTCAGAAAAAAAAAAAAAAAGACTGTCTCCATGTTGTTCTCAATAATGAAATCTTGAAAATAATCTGAATAAACTAATACAGGAAGTTAAATAAACCTGTCATATAATACATGGAATAAATCCTTTGTAGCCATTAAATGTTACATTGTATAATAATATTGAATGACATGAACAGAAATTTATAACATGTGTGTCCATATGTACCTACATGCCTACACATGGATTCAAATAATTATCTGGGTGATGGGATTTGGGAGAATTTTAAATTTTCTTCTTCTTTTTTTTTTATACAGACAGAGTCTCACTTTATTGCCCTCAGTAGAGTGCCGTGGCATCACGCAGCTCACAGCAACCTCTGATTCCTGGCTTAGGCAATTCTCTTGTCTCAGCCTCTCGAGTAGCTGCGACTACAGGCACCCACCACAAGGCCTGGCTATTTTTTGTTGCAGTTTGTCCGGGGCCGGGTTTGAACACCCTCGGTATATGGGGCCGGTGCCCTACCCACTGAGCCACAGGTGCCGCCCCAAATCTATATTTTCTAAATACATGCATTTCTTTTTATTTTTTGGAAAAAGACACAACTTGTTTTGCATTTTGAGGGGGTCTGGTTTAAATAAAGAAGCGCAAGCTAAGGAGGCTGCTGGGCATCTTCCTCTACGGTTTTCCTGAACAGGGCAGACAGGTGGCAGAGCCGCCCCCTCTGGCCTGGCCCACGAGAGCTCTGAGCCCACCTCTGCAGAGTCAGAGCTCAGAGGGGTCCTACCGTAGGGCCCAAAGGCCACCTGCTGCAGGACAGGGCAGGGGAGGGCCATCTCCAGGCAGGGCCAGGAGGCCCATGGGTTGGATCTCTGAGGAATCTGCAGGAGGAGGACCCAGAAGTGTCCACTGCATGGGTGTGAGGCTGGGGAGGCCAGGTCTACCCATGCTCCAACAGCCCTGCTCAGAAGCGCATGTGAAATCATGATGAGATCCTCAGTTATTAGCACATGTTGAGGACTCTCCTCTGCTGGGCCCTTGGAGGGGACACAGCCAGACCACACACTGGCCACAGGCACCTAAAGAGATACAGATTAAAAACTTCAAAGGAGCCAAAGAGATTCCATCTCCTCTCAAGCAACCCAATCATCCAGCACTCTAACTTAGCAAGTAAAAATGAAGCGGTTTCTTCCCTGCTAAAAGTCAGTAAATACAGATGACAAGGTCTTACAGACAGAGATTGCATTTAGCTTGAAGTTCAATGACGCCCCTTGTCCAAGCCGTGGGCCTGGCCCTCAGGTGCATACAGTGGCGTCCCAGGGGAGGCTTGGGAATTCCCGGCATTCTTATTCCCCCTACAAAACCAAGAATTGATCTGAGTGCAGGAAAGTTCTCTGTCACACCTCAGGGAACACTCGCCTTTGTGGCCCGGGGTAAAACCCGGCTGGGGTGAGGACAGCTTGGGAGCCATGTTCAGGGTGGCCAAGGAGGGGCTGGAGGGGTCCCCCTCCTCCACCTGGGAGGTGTGGAGTCTCCCTGATCTACCCCAACGCTTGGCCAGGAGATTCCAAAGATGTCCACTGTTTCCTCACGTCATTAGAGCTCTCAGCCTGGCGTCCTTCCCTCATTCCAAACCCCAGCCACTGACCAGAGAGCCACTCCCCATGGCCAATTCTATGGTGATAGTGTGTGTAGCATCCCCTCCCTGCTCACAGCTAGAGCTACTCGGGCTCCAGTCCACTCCGTGAACCTCCAGGGCCCCGAGTCCTGCCCAGCCCTAGGAGAGGCTACCCTCTGGATTACAAATCCCCGCCAGCTCCCCATGCCGGGCCTGGCCGTGGGGTTGCCCCTGCCCCATGGACCCCTCTGTGTCCCTCTTGTATTCTTCATGTCTTCGTGGGCACCCAGCATGGGCCTTCTGACACACAGTGCTTCATGAGTATCTGCTCACGGAGCAGAAGCCTGCAAGGCCAAGGGCTTACATACAGGTGCTGAGAGCCACAGGCATCCAGGCCTCTGGGCTGGGTGATCAAGAGGCCAATGGGACCTAAGTCCTATGTGGGCAGCGTTAACAGAGAGGACCTGAAAGGGAGAAGGAATTACCCAAATCCACCTGCTCAACTGTGCCCACGTCCAGGACAGACATCCTGGCTACCGGACCAGACCCTCACTAGAAGGCCCTTTCTCTGGGGAGTCTACAGGAGGCCTCCCCAGACAGTCTCAGGAGGGCAGAGCACACAGGACACTGAGACCTAAGCATGAGTCTCGGATTCCCCACTCAGCCCAGAAGAGCCCTGAGCTGCGCTGGGTTTTCCAAGGCACAGATCGGTGTGAGGGAGGTGGAAGGAGGCCCGGCTGGACTCCTCCTGCACACGTGCTTTGTCTTTGTCTGTGCCTCGCAGGTGTTGGCTCCTTAGGGATCTGTATTGACCGGGCTAAAGACAGCCTGCTCAAGGCATGGGCGGCTCTGAGCAGGGAGGCCAGGCAAGGAACTCCCTCACCACAGACAGAAGAGGGGCTGCCAGCCACGTCCCCACCCTCACCACCGCGCCTAGGGACTCAGGCTCTGTCCTGGTGCAGCCTCTGTGGACAGTGCTCCAGCAGCCCCGGCTGCTATTACATAACACGTGGTCCTGCATAGGGGACAGTGTCCACCATCTGGGACACACTACCAGTAGCTGGAAGGAAGACACAAAAACTCAAGACGCTGGCTGGGCACGGTGGCTCACTCCTATAATCTCAGCACTCTGGAAGGACAAAGTGGGTGGATTGCCTGAGCTTATGGTTTTGAGACCAGCCTCAGCAAGAGCGAGATCCTGTCTCTAACAGCTGCTCGTTGTGGAGGACTCCTGTAGTCCCAGCTACTCAGGAGGCTCAGGCAAGGGAATTGCTTGAGCCCAAAGGTTTGAGGTTGCTGTAAGCTATGATGCAACAGCACTCTACTGCGAGCTGCAAAGTGAGACTCTGTCTCAAAAAAAACCCCAAAACCTTAAGATGCTAAGGTCTGCCTGGGTTTGAGACATGGCCATTAGATAGAAGTAAAAGCATTTCTTAAATATAAAACAAAACGAAATACCCAAATCAGCTGCTTTCTTGAGCCCTGGCAGACGCCTCCCCTTCGCATAGCGTCTTGGGTGTGGCTGCATTTCCAGGTGTCTTTCCTGAGAGCCGCGAGTGTCCTGATGGCTGAGCCCTGCCTTCCAACCTTTCTCACTTTCTACAGAAGGACCTTGCTTTAGGGCTTACTGGGGGCTCACAGGAGCCAGGGAGTTGCCCAGGGCATCAAGCTCCACCCAGGCATGGCTGGCCGAGATTCCGGGAACTATCGAGGCTGGCCGGTGGGTCTCCACGCTCCAATCTGGCCCGGGTGTTAGCACCTGCAAAATACGCACAATGGGGCTAGATTGCAGCACCTCCTGTTCATCTTTGGGGGGTACTGCTTCAAAACACACACACTGGTGGCCCTTTAATCTTAGGGCATTAATATTTAATCAAAGCTTTAATTGCATATACAAGCAGTTAAGGGGTATATTTTCACTTAAATGTCTAATAATTCAATAACACTTACTGAACTGACATTTGCATTAGATTTCTGTTTTCAAAGCACATGGCTTTAAGTAGGGTCCATTTTTCACAGCCTGTGTTTTGCCCTCCACTCTCGCCTATGAACCGTATGGCACGAGGCGCTTCATTGATGCCCTCTGATGAACAACAGAGTCCTAAAGATCCTTTCCATCAGACAATGAGAATGGCCTGATTGAAATCTTCTCTTTCTGCTGACACGGTGTCACCGCCAGGATTCCAGTCGTCCTGTACTGGCCGATATCAGAGGATGTGCTGTAGAGAGATTCCCACTTGTTCAGAAAGCTGCCGAGGCAAACCTTAATAAGAGATGTCAGGAGCACATCCTAACTCTTCAGGTGCCAACCCTGCTATTCGCAAAGTTTGAAGTTGGTATTAATATTTGAACATGTCGCTTACAGGCACTTCTTGAGTCCCAGCCATGCTTCGGCAGCTGACATGAGGCGTCTGTGCTCTGTTATGTAACTGTACTCCTCAGATATTGGTGTATTAACATTCCTGAGAGAGGGAGAGAGTTACCGGACTCCTCCCAGCTCTCGGGAAGGTTTGTCCGCTTGGAGCAGCACTGCGACTCCACAAAGCCACCTACCCTCGGGCTTCATGGGAACAGGGCTATCTGTTTGCTGGCTTCACTGCACTGGGCTTTTTACTCAATGCTATTATGTTTTGGAGGGGATACAATAATGTTCCATAATAATGACACATGTGATAAGATTCTAATGTATTTCCAGCATAACCTCATAGCATTTTTGTTTCCAGCAACTTCTAGAAGATTCTGTTTTGCAAATGCCTTGCTGTTACGAGGTAGAATATTTTAATGTTCATTGTAATTTAGAGCACATTTTCTTTTTCATGAAAATCTTGAGCTAATTCTCCAAGAGATGGAGCATA
This sequence comes from Arctocebus calabarensis, assembly GCA_963573935.1. Taxonomy (NCBI): domain Eukaryota; kingdom Metazoa; phylum Chordata; class Mammalia; order Primates; family Lorisidae; genus Arctocebus; species Arctocebus calabarensis. The sequence continues at coordinate 3,088 of CAUYON010189161.1, read as the reverse complement.
GGAATGATTTATTTTCCTTAAGGAATTATAAAAATGTCCAGGTACTTGTTCTCCGAGACCTCTGCCTGGGAGCAATCGAAGCTCTGGCCGACTCTCCTGAGCCCCTCTTGCTGTGAGCGTGTGCGCGCGCGCGTCAACACCTCTGTTTCTCTCTAGACATCTATCCACCTGCTGGGGGACTTTGCCAGAGAACTCAGAAGGACAGAAGCTCCTGGGACACACGAGAATCCTGTTCCACCAACTCTCCTTCTGATGCAAGGCCTCACTTCTCCCACGTGCCCGCGCAGACAGATGTGCCCATGTGATATCAAGTATCACCACATCTCTGCAGCTCCCAGCAGATCGTGAAGAATGGGTCCTTTCTCCTCAGCAGGTTCACGTTTAGGGACGGGGCAAGAAGTTAAACTCATTTATCACATCGTTCCTAAGTCATGTCAGGGCAATGAATTTTCACCACTGCCACATTTCAATTCCATTTATTGTATTTGATCTTTGTATGCACTTTGTATCAGTTGCTTGCTGCAAAAGCAAATAATCTGAGGAATTTAAGAAATTTATAAAGGGGAATTAAATTACAGGTAGATAATCTTAACAAACGCACTTGGATCTAATAGGTCCATTTTTATTGTGACGATTTAATATCACTGTTATTTATATCCCAGTATCAAACTATGCCATGTCCTATTGAGTGGGCTTCAACACATTTAAGATTAGCTCACAAATTTCTATCAAATTTTAACACAGACCACAAAAATCACATCAAAGAATGGCTTTTTCTCATATCCCATTACAATGCGAATTGTGAGATTAATATGTAGTTTAAATTCTTTATTTAGATAGTTATTACATACATATATGAATAAACATCAACCTAAACTGAGAAACAGATATTAAAACTATACCCAGCTGCTGACCATGTTTTAGGGCTTGTCTTTGTAAATAAAGTATTGATTTTTCCCTTATGAGACTTTGGCTCAATTCCACTTTCCAGTCCTTAGTGAAATGGAGCCATTGGTCTTGGCTTATTCTAGCAACAGTAATCCACAAAACAAAACAAAAAATACACTGCATCTCTGCCAGTTTGGTCTCGTCTTTATGGAGAACAGGTTCACACATGTCTTCCTGGAGACCCAGACAAACCATCTCATAAACGTACAGTTTGGAAAACGTACAGTTTGGAACCATCCAGCCTCGAACCTGTCTTTTCTCCTTATTATTTTAATACTTGTTATGCCTCCACCCCAAATTTCTTAAGGAATTTTTCTTGGACCTAGAATTAGGTAGCTTTTTATCAACTCAGAGTTTTCTCTCACACTGTAGGGATACTTTGTTTCTTTTGTTTTTGAATTTTGAGGTTTTTTTCCCTGGCAGCTGTTGTTATTTGAGGGGGGGGTCAACAAACCTCATCTGAAAGGCAGGAATGTGGCAGGAAGGACCGGAAGCTCCTCTAGCTCATGTCTCTATATTGGCAAAGCAGGGTGACCTGACAATGACCCAGAGGGAAACCTGTGAATCGCTGCAGACTTAGGAAAGTCAGTGGTTTGTGTATCATCACTCAACTGTGATTTTAATCGGTAACCTCTAGTAAATGACATAATGAGCTTAGCACGTTTGATCTGGAAAAAAGTCTGGCAAGAAAAAATATAGAAGTCATGCAAAATCTTGTAAGACATAAGACCGTTTTTTACTGAGAAATCAAAAAACCGCCCTGAAAGCCATATTTAGCAAAACCTTAGATATGCCTGGTTCTCTCCCTTCAAAGCAAAACACCCACGTTAAGGAAAAGCATCCTGGTGGGAAGAAGGCAACCTCTCATGCCTGTTCAGACTACAAATGGGAGCCCACATTGTCTTAACTTCTCGGATTCTCAAGAAGAGAATATATATATTTGAGAATTTTTAACGATTGCTGGTGAGAGTGGGAAGGCTGTGCAGTAACAGCTCCACAGTTACAACTCTCACATTCATCACAGAAGCTTACTTAGTGCACAATTCCCGTCATGCTCTCCCAAAGGTCTCTGCTGTGTTAAGGAATAATATTCCCTGTTAGGACATTCATCAAGAAAGCCCAGGTTAGGAAAACGTTTATGACATACTATTTCAAATGCCAAATTAACCTTAGAGAGATACATTTAAACAAAGATACACAGACAATGTTTTAAATAATAATTTTACTACCCTACTGGAACATCGAGCTAATTATCCTTAAATCCTACGTCCCCTGCCTAGCAGCTAGCGTGAAAGCTCGGTGTGTTTGGTAGGGGTCTAGAAAACTTAAGCAGTTACAAATATACCAAAACACACACATTTTCTCAGTTTTCCAGATAACTAAGTGACGTTACCTTAAAAGCCTGACTTTTAATAAGAGGTGGGGGGTGTGAAAATCTCTTCCCCTTAATTCTGGTCAATTTTCCTAAAGTGACAAGCTGTTTGCTGCGGGAGTCAGCCGAGCCTCTCCCAGGAGCAGGGTGCTGGCGCTTTCTAGGCAACTGCGTAGTTACAGGGCAAACAGTTTTAGCCTTTAGAGCAGGAATTTGCATCACCCAATCCTCTTGGTTCTCACTGACAAAAACAAGAATTTCTTCTTAAAAACAAGCACAGACCATCACCTGACATTTTAAATAATTAGGTCCAATTCCACTGAATGCAAATTTATCAGAGATAACAAAATATTCAAGAATGACTATTACTATACTATGTATTACATTAAGTGTGGTCAAAAAAGTAATTTCCCCCAGGTTCCACCCCCTCTTCCATCTCCATACCTCCAAAAACTGTCCCTATAGAAGAATGACAGATTATTCAGTAGTAAAATATACACATTAAATGTTAGCCAAAATCTTTAACAAAAAACAGCAAAAGCCAAGAGAGTTCAAAGTAAAATAAAGCACAGCCCTAGTGTCCCCTTTCATCATGTGATGTAAGAATAAATCTCCTGGGCGGCTCCCGTGGCTCAGCGAGTAGGGCGCCGGCCCCATATACCGAAGGTGGCAGGTTCAAGCCCGGCCTCGGCCGAACTGCAAAACAAAAAAATAGCTGGGCGCTGTGGCGGGCGCCTGTAGTCCCAGCTACTAGGGAGGCTGAGGCAA
>CAUYON010189159.1:0-21240 GCA_963573935.1 Arctocebus calabarensis | reverse complement strand
AGAGGAGGTTAAACTCTCCTTTTTTGCTGATGATATGATCTTATACTTAGAGAACCCCAAAGACTCAACCACAAGACTCTTGGAAGTCATCAAAAAATACAGTGATGTCTCAGGATATAAAATCAATGTCCACAAGTCAGTTGCCTTTGTATATGCCAACAGCCAAGATGAGATGTTAATAAAGGACACAACTCCCTTCACCATAGCCCCAAAGAAAATGAATTACTTAGGGTTATACCTAACAAAAGAGGTGAAGGACCTCTATAAAGAAAATTATAAAACCCTAAGAAAGGAAATAGCAGAGGACTTTAACAAATGGAAGAAGATACCTTGCTCATGGCTGGAAAGAATCAACATTGTTAAAATGTCTATATTTCCCAGAGCAATCTACCGATTCAATGCCATCCCTATTAAAATACCAACATCCTACTTTCAAGACTTGGACAAAATGATTCTGCATTTTGTATGGAACTAGAAAAAGCCCCGTTTAACTAAGGTAGTTCTTAGTAATAAAAACAAAGCTGGGGGGATCACCATGCCAGATTTTAGGCTATATTACAAGACCATAGTGGTCAAGACAGCATGGTACTGGCACAAAAATAGAGATATAGACATTTGGAATCAAATAGAAAACCTGGAAATGAAACCAACAACTTACAGCCACCTAATCTACAATAAACCAAACAAGAGTGTCCACTGGGGGAAAGACTCCCTATTCAATAAATGGTGCTGGGAGAATTGGATATCCACATGTCAAAGACTGAAACTGGAACCACACTTTTCTCCACTCACAAAAATTGATTCAAGATGGATAAAGGACTTAAATTTAAGGCATGAAACAATAAAAATCCTCAAGGAAAGAATTGGAAAAACACTGGAAGATACCAGCCTGGGGAAAGACTTTATGAGGAAGACTGCCATGGCAATAGCAACAACAGCAATAATAAACAAATGGGATTTAATTAAACTGAAAAGCTGTATAGCCAATGAGACAACAACCAAAGCAAATAGACAACCTACCCAATGGGAAAGGCTATTTGCATATTTTGAATCAGACAAAAGTTTATTAACCAGGATCTATACAGAACTTCAATTAATCAACAAGGAAAAACTAATACATCAATGGGGAAGAGAGATGAATAGAATCTTCTCTAAAGACGACAGATGAATGGCCAGTAAACACATTAAAAAAATGCTCATCATCCCTAGTTATTAGAGAAATGCAAATTAAAACCACCCTGAGATATCATCTAACCCCAGCGAGAATGGCCTATATCACAAAATCTCAAAACAGCAGATGCTGGTGCGGATGTGGAGAGAAAGGAACACTTTTACACTGCTGGTGGAACTGCAAACTAATACAATCTTTTTGGAAGGAAGTATGGAAAAGCTCAAAGAACTCAACATAGACCTCCCGTTTGATCCTGCAATCCCATTACTGGGCCTCTATCCAGAAGAAAAAAAACTTTTATTACAAAAACACTTGTACTAGGCTGTTTATCCCAGCCCAATTTACAATTGCTAAAATGTGAAATAGCCTAAATGTCTTTCAACCTAGGAATGGATTGGTAAGCTGTGGTATATGTATACCATGGAATACTGTTCAGCCATTTAAAAAAATGGAGATTTTGCAGCATTTGTATGAACTTGGATGGAGGTGGAACACATTATTCTTAGTGAAACATCACAGGAATGGAGAAGCATGAATCCTATGTATTCAACTTGGATATGAGGTCAATTAATGACACAGTGGGGGATGGGGGAATGGGGAGAGCAGATAGAGAGAGAAGGAGGGAGGGAGTGAGGGAAAGAAAACAAAAAAAGAAAAGAAAATAGTGACTAATTCTCACATAAACTGGATTCAATTTTGACCAAAGTACATTACTTAAACATTAATTTTTAATTCAACTTGTTAATACATTGTTTAGGATATTGCATCCTCATTTATCCAATTTTAATATCAGGTATATCCAGATTAAGTAGAATGACTTTGAAATATTTCTTCTTTTTCTATTGTCTATAAGATTTGGCATGATTTTTTTTTGAAATTATATTTTACTTATATTTATAAATATTAGTTGTCTATCTTTTGAGATTTTGGAAAAAAAGATAAGTAGTTAACTGATGAGCCCATACTGAGCCTTAGAGTTAAAGCATTCTATAATAGACATACTCTTATTTGACAATGTGAACGTTACTTTCTTTGCATTATTATTAATATTGCTTAATATTTCCTTTTTTTATAATTTTATTGAATCATAATTCTGTACATTGGTGCAATCATAGGGCACGATTCATATAATTATTGCTTAATATTTCAATGCCAGTAATCGTCTGATTTCTTTTCTGAATGTATTTATCTTTGTTCATTCTTTTCAAGGTTTTTGTTTCTAGTCCTTACCTTAAACATTGTTATTGTCATTAAATTTTAAGCTTTTTTAATTCTGTGAAGGCAAAAAGTGGAAACCTAATAAATACCTGTATATGTAAAAATAAAAAAAATACTCATCTCTAAAAAAAAAAAATTACAGTTGAAAAATACATTTAATATACCTACTCTACATTAAACATGCTCAGAACACTTAGCCTACAGTTGAGCAAAATCACCTAACTCAAAGCATATTTTATAATAAAGTATTGAATATCTCATGTAATTTACTGAAAGTGGATAATAGAAGGGTATATGGGTACTCGAAGCAAGGTGTCCATTGAACATGCTGCTTTTGCACCATTGTAAAGTTGAAAAATCCTAACTCATACCAGTGTAAAGTTGTAGACCATTTGTATAAACAGCATCATTTAGGTTACTGTTTGTCTTTCATATTGTCATTCTCTGATCTGTTCATTTCTCTCTCTTCTTTTTCTAATATTTTTCATTTTCAACTCCCTTCCTCACACTAGATCACTGAAACCCTACCCATCACTATAGAATGCCCATACTGAGTGGCATAAGAAAGCTATTTTTTTTGGCTCTCAGATTCTATAGGCCAGGGATGTGAACAGAGCAGAGCAAGACTGTTTTTCAGTGTTCCACAACGTCCGTACCCTCATCTTGGAAGACTTGAAGGCTACAGGGATTCAAGGTTGCACGGAACTGGGATCATGAGGAGGTTGACTTACTCCTGTGTCTAGCAGATGATGGGCTGAATTTTGAGTTGCATTGTCAACCAGCGTACTCACACGTGGCTGCTCTAAACATCTGAGCTTCCTCACAGCATGGCTGCCTCTGGGCAGTAGGATTTTTTATACAGTGGCTCAGGATTCAGAGCTCCAAATGCAAGAGTTCCACAAAAGAAGATGGAAGCTGCAAGGTCTTCCACCATCTAGCTTTGGTGGAAGTTACAGAACATAGCTTCTGCCACGTTATCTTGATTACAAGTAAGCCAGAAGCTCACTCAAATTCAGGAGGAAGAGATAAATCTGCCTCTTGAGGAGGATTGTCAAAAAATTTGTGGAAATTGTGTTTTTGCTTTTAATTTTTTACTGTTTATTTCAATAGATTTCATTTTATTTTAGAGCAGCTTTAGGTTCAGAACAAAATTGAGTGGAAAGTATAGAGATTTCCCCTCTATTCCCTGTTCCTACACACTTACAGTCTCTCCCATTATTAACATCTCTTATGTTTTCATTATTATTATTAATTTTTTTAGAGACAGAGTCTCACTTTATTGCCCTTGGTAGAGTGCCATGGTATCACAGTTCATAGCAACCTCCAACTCCTGGGCTTAGGTGATTCTCTTGCCTCAGCCTCCCAAGTAGCTGGGACTACTGGTGCCCACCACAACATCCAGCTATTTTTTTTGTTTGTTTATTTTGCAGTTTGGCCAGGGCTGGGTTTGAACCCACCACCCTCAGTTTGTGGGGCTTTGCACCCTACTCACTGAGCCACAGGCACAGCCCAACATCCCCTATGTTTTTTATAATTGATGAATCAACATGGATATATAATTATCACCCAAAGTCCATAGTTTACAGTAGGGCTTCCTCTTAGTCTTGTATATTGTATGGTTTTGAATAAATGTATGTATAATGACTGTCGCCCACCATTATAGTGTTATACAGAGTAGTTTGCTGCCCTACATATCCCCTGTGCTGTGCATAGTTAAAACAGTAGCCCATGTTACGAAATCCAGACTAGGTCCCATCATGGCTCTCTGTCAGGTTCCCAATAAGGAGCTTCCTCCCCTCACCTCTCAGATCCTAGGACACTTTGGAAGCGAGCACAGGAAGTTGCTAAAGTGCTCCTTGGTTCTTTGGATATGGTTGAGTTTAAAAGCAGCAGATCCCCGAGGGAAACCATCCTTTCCTTTGCTCTTCCCTCACCCCTGACAGCCCTCCTTCTTGCTGTTTTACCCATGCTCTGCTTTGACAACTGTCCTGTGGGTCCCTGGGAGCAGCTGTATACCATCTCATGTGTCTTTGTAGAATGAATTAAATGCTAATGATCTGTATGCAGGCTGGGCATAGATCTCTTCCTTGCTAACACTTGCATGCCAAGCTCCTGACTCACTATATTTGATTTAAGTGGTTTCATGGGGTGACTTGGGGAGAAAGGCTGTCAAGCATGTTCCGGAAGGCAGATATCCTGCAGTGCCTAGCATGAAGCCTGGCAGTGCGAACTTGTTCAGCCAATGATGTTGAATAAAGTAACCCTGGGTTAGGGGTGTTCTAGATGACTTGCGGGCTGGTTAGCCTGGCTCACTAGGTTTGGGGGCATTTGACCAGTGGAGAGCCCTGCATGCCTTCCGAGAGGAACAGAAAGTGTGTGTGTATGTGTGTGTGTTGGGGACTCGGAGGGGAGTGTGCGTGTGTGGCTTTGGGGACTGGGCATGGGTGGGGATGGTTCTGTGGCAGGATATCATAGGCAGGGCCCATAGCACTTGCCAACGGGGTAAATGCCAGGCCTTCAGGTAGTGTGCCCTTCCTTCCTGATTTCCAGAATTTGCAAACTTTACTGGATACATTGTACAAACCCTCCAAATGTCAGGCCACTTGTTGAATTTCCAGGCTTCGCATTGCTGCTTTCTCTTTTACTCCCCAAAGTATATGGATAGATGACCAGACATTCTGTGGGTAAGTCTGACTTCACTTGAAGGGGTGGGGGCCGTCTAAGCTTGTAGGGTCATTGGGAGAAACGACAAAGAGTAACTGTGTTAATCAGTGTTCTAGCTAGAGATACGGGCTTTCTAGGAAAGCTTTTAGGAATGACACATTTATGTGTTTCTCATGGAAGGAAGGAAGGAAGGAAGGAAGGAAGGAAGGAAGGAAGGAAGGGAGGGAGGGAGGGAGGGAGGGAGGGAGGGAGGGAAGGAGGGAGGGAAGGAGGAAGGGAGGGAGGGAGGGAGGGAAGGAAAACAATGGCCACAGGTTCTAACCGCTCTCAGTCCCTGATGACTGGTGTCATAGGTCATCCCAGGGTGGGTGGGAGAAAATCTAGACTCCTTTCCCTATCCTCATGTCAGTTACATTAAACTTCCTTCCTCTTTGGAACTACTACTTCTCTTGAACAAACATCTTCTCCTAATTAAGAGGCTATTAGTCAAAATAACCTTATGAAAACAAGTCTATTATTTAATTTTGTCTTTAGCCTTTCTCTTGGCAGCAAAAGTATATGGTTTCACTTTCTATTTTGGGTCAGTTTCACTACTCAATGATGTAATATGGATGTAATTTGATGACAGAAGTCTGCATTGCAATGATGGAGACATGTCTCCTTTCAGGAGAAAATGTTGTACCCTGAAATTTCAGCCTTGAAAATATAAGTAAATGTCATCCATAATCTAATTTTAGTCATTGGCTTCCTTTTTGCTTGCTTCATTGCAGCTGCTGCTGGTTCCTTGATTGAAAATGAATGTACATTGGAAAGAGAAGCAGCTAAGAAAATGGACAAGGAAAGGATAAACCTGAAAGTTGAAGTAGCTGGATTAATATAAGGCATTGTTTTAAAATTTAAAATAATCTAAACTCTTTCAAAAACAAAAATGCAACTCAAATTTTATTAGCAGAATGTTTTAATGTAACTGCTATTGTCTTTAAAACTCTTTAATGTCTTCATGTTGAAGCACCTATTTGTGTTTTGATATACATCGAGTCCTCTATGAAATGTAAAAAGTCAATTTTAAGTAAAGAATATCTACTTCGTGGATATGCTGTCATCATAAAAATTGTATTTTCAAGACAAAGCTCTAACTTAAGAGGTAACCAATTATTATAAAACACTTAATACCTTATTGTTCTATTTTCACCTTGGTAGTTTCATTTAGTATGCTGTAAAATTATGTCACCTCCTCTGCCCTCCGTACCTTCTAGCTATTGTATGTTATGTACCATGCTCTAGGTAACATAACAGAACATCAGACAGAACCTATGGTGAGCAAGCCAGAGACCAGAACTAAATCAAATGGTCAAAATTACCAGACAAACCAAGTGTGGCAAAACAAAGGTGCTCATGTTTTAGTCCTCTGTAAGTGTTAGAGCAAATTAGCAGAATCGTCTTTTTAGGCCCATCCGAGGAATCTTCTATTTCTTTCTTAACTCTTGTTTTTGTTTGTTTGTTTGTTTGTTTGCTAGTATTAATATTTTATTTTCTTTCTTAACTCTTTTACCTCTTGACTTTCTGTTTTTCCAGTACGCAGAAGCTGATTTGCACAGCTGTCAATTTTTCTCTGCTCTTGGGTTTCTGAGTTTATGGAGGTAATAACATAATTGTCTGGTAGATACTGGTACATGATCATCAACTTAGTTGGGTCTTTGAGGTTGATCATTAGTCAGTCTATTTTCTTTTTCTAAGTCAAAACCTTCATTGTTAATCTTCACAATTTCCCAACTCCATAGCTATCTTTACTTTAATGGAGAAAGTAGAAACTTGGAGTAAATTATATCAATATCCTCCCTCTGTACTGTTAATAAGGGGTACAAGGTAAAGAGATTAGTGGATTGAAAGGAATTAGAGCCAGTTTGGGCAGCCTCATAAATTATGTTAAGGTGTGGACCTATTATGCAAAGGACAAGCAGATGTTCCAGAGGAGTGCAAGTAAGAAAATGATTTTTCTGATCTGGGAGTAGAGTCATAGGTACGGTGGAAGGAGAACATTTAGAGTGAGACATACTCCAGCCGTCTTCAATCTAATCGAATAAACAAAACACACTGCCAGTGTTCATCAACACATCTGGAAACTAGGAGTATAAGTGACAGCTGTATTATTTCCCAAATACTGATCCATAGTCCTGCTGCCTCCAAATCATCTGGGGAGACTGACAGCGATTATAAGGCCCCTTTCCCTTGGGAATATGGTCCTGCAAAGTGGTACCAGATAATCTGTATTTCTTTTATAAAGTCTCAAACTGATTCTGATCACTATTTTTGTTTGAGGATGATAAAAAGGCAAGGGGCGTGGAGCTGAGCTCTTCAGAAGCATGGAAAGGTAAGGGAGGGCAGGCAAGAAGGGTATGGGCCAGTTGGATGGTGAAATCCACATTGATGCCATCTCTCTAAGGTATAAATCTGACCATGTCATGTATAAACTTTCGACGACTCCTTCATCACTATGGGATGAATTCTCATCTTCTTAGAAAGGCATAAAAAGCCTTTCATGATCTAGCCCTGGCTTCGCTTTCCAGCGTGTTTCACCACATTCCTGCAGCTGTACTTGTACCCTGAAGCAGTCATGATTTATGGCTCAGGGCATTTATAGATGCTATTTCCTTAGTGTAGAATATTTCTCATTGTTTTTTGTCTGGCTCAGACTTCTTAGATGCAGGTGACTCCAGGAAAGCTTTCCTCCTTGACCAGGAGCAGGCTAAGTGGCCCCCTTTCACGCTCCCCTCCACTTACCATCTCACAGCACTTAATATGGGCATCACAATCATCTGTGTACTTGCCATTTCCTCTCTTAAATTCTGAGCTCTTTGGTGGCATATTTATGGTTAGAGTCTCAGTTTCTATTTTAGCCTTGATATATTGCAGGGGCTCAAAACTGTCATTGAAAGAATAAAAGGTCATATTAAAAGTAGAAAGATTCTGATGCTTTCCGAAGGCATCAACAGGAATTAAAGCAAAGCAGCAGGAAAAACTAAGGGCTTTTCCCATGAGCTCTGGGTTGTACAAAGTGTTCAAAACAGTGATCAAACAATGCAAGTGGCAAGAAGTGCACTGAAACAAGAAGGCAGTGAACTCTGGGATCAGGTAGACATCTATCTGGAAGGAGACTCTAGCAAGAAGATTAGGCCCTGTAGTAAAATAAAATCTTGACTAGTTAGAATTCTCTCTCTCATATTTTTAATAGGTGTCAACCAAAGTTTATGGGGAATCCAAAGTTGATAGTTTCATCAGGTGAGTGTGTGTACTTATAAGAGATATTCTAAAATTGTGATTAGGTTATAGCAAAGCAACTTCTCATCTTCACCTTTTTCTTGCTGAGCAAGAGGTCAGAAGAAAGTAACGAGGTCATGGATGAAGTTAATCTTCCTGAGAATGCTGAAAAGAAGGTTCTCACCTGACTTTACAGATGAATTAATTGCAAACATGCCTGCAATCCTAGATGAACTTTGGAGGACCCCTGGGTTTATACAGTGATTCGTGAATGGGTGCAATCTTCATCTACCTCCTCTTCTGAGAATCTGAGCCACCACTCCTCAGTGCCATCATAGAAGCGTGCAAAATCTTAACAGGGTCAGCAATTTTATAGGTTTGGGACCATCATAAAAATATAAAATGAAATGAATAAGGTCATTCATGTGAAAGATGATCTGCTTTGTATTACAGACACATTTTGGCCTCATCGTGTTTTTTTTTTTCTTTCTCCACTATTTCCTGTAACTGGCCTGTTTTGCGTGATGTATTGGGGAGAAGGCCTGTGTCAGATATATTCAGCTGCCTGTCACGAGTAATTAAAACCAGTTGTGTTATTGCTTTCCTTAGTTCCAGCTGACTCTTTGATGCTTTGGTGTCCATGCCAAAAACTACCTCTTATAATCATCAGAGGCTAGTGTTTTGCAGAGGTCACTGTAAGATAATTAAGCAAATATGTGAAAACAGTTTAAAATTGTCTCTATTAATAGACAGTGTGCATACATGTAGTTAGAGTAGGGGTTTGGAAGAGAGACCTTCAAAACTATAACTGACTTTCAGAGCTAGTGATGCAGTGTCAGAGAACTAGGTGTATACAGCAACTTTGTACATTTATTGAGTTGACCTGATTTGACCTTTTGCTGCATGATGGACACTGAATCAGTTTCTGCAGATTAACATATAGAAAATTCTCAGAAGTCATGGCTCAGTAATGGGACAAGTAGATACATAAATAATAGTAATAATTCACATGAAAAGGACCAAAAGAGCTATACATACAAACAGTTAAAGTAAAGAAGGGAAAAGAGTAACTCATACCATCTGTGGGATTGGAGGAAGGCTACACATATTCATTCATTCAACATCTATTTTTGGAAATGCCTACCATGTGCCAGGCACTGCTCTAGTATCTCAGGCTACATCAAGGAACAAAAGCCAAGGTTCTGTGGAGTTTATATCCTACGAGAGATGGAGATGTAATAAATATAACTAATTTTTCTTTATGTTATAAAGTGGTAAGTTTCTGGGAAAAAATAGAGTAGAATGGGAGGATTGGAATTCATGGGGGGAAACTTGTAACTTCAAATACAGGTCACCATTGGCTTCATTGAAGAGATGGCATTTGAGCAGAGCAGTGAAGAGGTCACAGGCACAAGGCGTGTGGGTATCTGGGAGGGGATAGAACATACAGGGCACATCCCCTGTGTCTTGAGTGCAGCTTCATGAGGGTGAGAGAGAGAGAGAGGGTTCAGTGAGATAAGAGGTCAGGAAAATGGCTGGGGTCAGATCATATGAGGTTTTGTGGGTCATTGAAATGACTTTCACTTTTATTCTGAGTATAAGGGGACATATGACTTTTGTTTTAGAGGATTCTTTTGGTTACTGTGTTAGGATAGCAGTGGTGGTGAAAACGGAAGCAGAGAGACCAGTCAGACCAGGGGCTCATCATCTATGGTTCATAGTTTAAATATGGCTCATTGTTTTTTGTACATAAACTTTTGTTGGAAGACAGCCATACTCATTTACATTCCGATAACAGGAGAGTAGTTGCCACAATGACCATATGTACCATGAAGCAGATAATCCTATCTATATGACTTTCCAGACTCCTAAATTAGATTACTTCTGCACTTCTAGAAAGGGTGATGGTGGCTCAGAGAGGGGGAAGGCCCTGAAGGTAGTGGAAAGTTTGGATTTGAGAGGTATGGGCTTCCCGTATTTCACTCAGGACAACCCCATCCCTGCATATAAGTTCCAAATGTGAATAATGAGCACAACATGTAAGTCAGGACACATTGTGACAGAAGGATCTAGATCCTGATCTTTTATTTTCACTCTGGGAGAAGAGTTTCCATTCTGCTGTTTAGAATCCAACATTTCTTTCTCTGCTCCAGGAGACTGCTCTGTGTTGGTGCCAAACGTGGGCAGAAACGGGAAGTGGTGGACAAAAATTTACACAAATTTTGGAGTGAGGGATGATCAGGTGGTAGTGAGAGTGCGGTGATGGTTCCCCTGCATCCTCATGCTGTGCCTGGGACGGGGAGAAGTCAGGGGCGGTGGTCTCTTGGAGGCAGCGGTTCTTGGGCTCAGCTTTGTATGCGTCAGGCTCTTCAGTGCTCATGACAGGGACTGCATTTCAGTGGTCGCTAATCCAGCACAGGGGCCAGAGATTTAATGAGAAACTCGAACCCTCTCTGGAATCTAGGTAAAGCGAGGCCTAACATGACTAAAGTATGATATAAGACCCCTGGGGAAGGAAAGATGAGCGCTCTTAACATAGGCCCTGGTAGGCAGTGATCAGATCATTCTCTCATCTGGCATATGCAACCTCATGATGATCAGGAAGAAGGGTGAGGCTAGGTGACTTGGAGAACAAATAGGCATATTTAAATTTTAAGCTTCCATGGGCAATTAAAATGGATTATTTTTAATTCAAGGTGTGATGGCCTTGGTCCCTTCCTCAGAGAAGCATCTGAGGTGGGTTCCAAGCTTTGATATCCTCCAGCAAACTAATAAAACGAAGGGCTTTATTCATTCGCTCAACTGTTATCCACTAAGCTGACGAGTCTTAATTTGGTACTTACTATATACTGGGCATTGTGCTAGGCACAGGAAGGCAAGGAAAAAAGCAGATTTGAGTCATGTTTAAATCTGGTGAAGAGCAGACATAAAATGAGAGGTACGCAAATAAATACATAATCTTAATTGTGGGAAATGCCATAAAACAAACATACAAGAAAGAGGATCATGATGGTGGGAATGTTAAATTTAAATTTGAAGATCTAGGACGGTATTTCTCCTTGGTTAGTAAATCTCGAATTCTTTGAGGATTCCACTAGAAGGAGGTTTATGAACTGAAAACTGCTGTGACATTCCTGAATGGGATCCCCATATAAATCAGAGGATAACGGTAGATTTGAAAGGGGAGGAAATTTCCTCTCTCTCTGTGCCTTCTCTCACTCTACCCATAAGGTAGATGCATATTATTCAGTTTCACTCCCAGAACCTAGATACAGTGGCTAGCATGTAGTAGGTGTTCAATAATTGTTGGCTGCATAAATGAATAATTTAAGAGCTAACATCCCTCTGCTTCTCTGTTTCTGTTTAAATTGTTCAGGGCAAAGCCAAGGCAACTTAAACTTTGGGAGATGGATTCATGTCACAAATCCCACAGAGGGTGTGACCTACAGAATATGTGAACAGCTTGTGGGGAATACCAGAAAAAGATCCAGAAGTCAAAACCCGGTTAGAAGGAAAAGGAATCATCTCATTTTTGAGGGCTAGGAGGCAGGATGAGGTAATAGGCCTCTGCCAGGAAAGTTTTCCTTTCAGCTTTAGTGGTGTGCCTTGGTGCCAGGATGGCTGAGACACTGCGTCTCTGCTCTTCAGCAGACTTTCAGTCATGAGATGAACGTGTTCTGGGGATCTCACGCACAGCATGGGTGGTGAGGGATGTGTTATTTTGGTTGTGATCATCGTTGCACAATTGTATACATTGTCACCTTGTAAGCTTGGAATATGTATTACTTTTATTTGTCAACTAAATATTTTTTTAAAAAAGATTAAAGAATGGGAGGAAACCTTCACAAGCCTAGAGAAGCCGATGAGTCAATCAGTTAGGTAACGAGGGAGTGAGGGGGAGGAAGAAGAAGCACCAGTTTGATGGAGAACAGTGAACAAAATGTCTTTTCCATTTTCTTTTCCTTAGTAACAAACTTTCTAGGATATGGAAAGTTCATTTCAGTTTAACTTTATGACCATGGATATAAGACCAAGTTTCCATACTAAAGTCAAGAGAATGTTTGTGCAGGCTCAGAAATGGGGGTATAGAAAGGGCCACTGTCGGGAATAGCTCATCACAGCATTTCCTGGTCTTCAATCTGAAAGTAGTTGCCCCCGTTAGCTTCAGGGGGCAAAGGTCTCCCCTCTCTTCTCTTACCCCCTGAGGTCCCACCAACCCCATACCACCCTCCGTGAGACCACCCTCTGTGCCTGGGATACCAGAAGCAGGTTCATTGTTGTTTACCTCGGTTTCAACTTTACATTAGGTAAGAATGACCCAAGTTCTATTCTATTCCACTGGTCTCCTTACCGTTAAGTTGAGGAAGGCTTGGGTAAAGCTACAGAAAGCACCTCCGCTCTCAGGGCTCTTGCCTCATGGCTCTTCCAGGAATGGACAAGCACACCCTTGTCCCCGGGGCTTTGCATTTGTTGTTACTTATGTGAGGTGTACACATACAACCTTTTCACTTAGCATCTCTGCTATAAAGCTACTTTACTTAAGAGGGCTTCCTTGTCTTCCCTTTCCTCTTTACTTGCTGTATTTCTCTCTAAAGTATTACGAGTATCTGAGATTATGTTGGTACCATACCGTGGATATATATGTTTATCTCTTTACTCTAGAAGGTTGACTCTGGAAGGCACTGCCCTTGATTTTTATCGTCACATCTCCAGCCCTCATTAGTGAGCTGTCCCTGAGAAGATGAGCAATAAATGTTTACTGAGTGAATACATAAAATACAACCATCGAGGAGGTAGAAAACCAAATGAAACCAAACCAAAATCAAAACCCCAAACCGTACCTGGGAGAACGAAGATATTAGCACTGATGCTGAACACATTTTCAATTTGTTGCTTTTTTTATTTTCCAGTTATCAGGCTTTCTTATAGATTCCTTTATTCTCACAGTTTTAAAGCTCAACCAGCCTTCCTGCATTTCCTTATATATTTCCAACTGCTGAAACCTTTCCCAAGTTTTACAGTTCCAGGAAGGACTAACTCAACAATACATCTGGTGACCCACTTAAAATGGGCTACACTTAAAGCTTGTCCAGTGTTTAAGGAGACTGTCTTAAAGGGACCACCCTGTACATTGCATTAGATTGGAAGGTTTTATAAATAAAAAGATGAGGTTAAAAAAGAAAAAGATGATGTTGGAGGAAAGGGTTCTCTCTCTTTCTCTCTCTCTCCCTCTCTCTCCCCTTTTCAATTTGCATAAAGTATTGTATTATATAAATCTTCTGCTCGTCTGTATGAGGACAAAGCAGTTTCAGCCCAGGGAGATGATTCTTTCATTTTAGAATCTGCTTATTATGCTTTGCTGATGCTAAAGATCAGGATTCAGTTTTGGAGAAAACTAGAGCAGACTTGATCTACCGAAAAAACCAAAAAAAAAATCCTTCTAGGGAAGGATAGATCCCTCAAACTTCACTTCTGAGTTCCTACAGGGTTTGTACTGGGTCCCTGAAAGTTTGTGCTGGGTTCGAGAAAGAAAAGAAACACAGACTAATTTACAGCTGCGCCAAGAACGTAGTTGCTGGATACCGCCTGACAGGGGGTTCTGTTGTGCTTTGAAGAATATGAAAACTCAAGCTCAGAATGAGCTTCTGTAATTTGAAAATTGAAACTCCACCCTAAGCCTTTACCAGAGCTGAAGCCAAATCCTTTGAGATGTGTAGGAGGGATCTGTTTACTTTGTATGGAAAACCGTTTTCTTTTTATTAGCAAGCTCCGTGGTGCCTGAAGATGCTCTGAAGGGCTTCTGCCTCTCTGAGGGCAGTTGTGGCGCATTCTTGGCACAAGCAGAGGCCAGACGGATTGGAAATCTTATTTTGCAACATTTTGTGCCTGGTTTTTAAAGTCAAAGAAGATGAGAATGGTTCTGATAAGATCAACAATACCTTTGAATTTAAATTCCCTCATTAACCTGAGCTGACATGGAGCGGTTAAAACCAAACCAAACCAACACAAAAACTAAAAACAAAAATTCAAACTCACATGCCACAAACAAGTTTTCCCTTTCTTGGCAAGCATGTTTGATCTTGAAGGTAGCTATTTTGTTCCTAATATCATCAAGAGACCAAAACCTTGGGGTGGTACCTGTGGCTCAAAGGAGCAGGGCGCCAGCCCCATATACCAGAGGTGGCAGGTTCAAACCCAGTCCTGGCCAAAAATGGAAAAAAAAAACCCCACATCTTTTGAACTCATGGTAGAGCAGGAGGTGGGCATGGGGACAGGCAGGTGGGTGGCAGGAGTTCAGTAGTGGTCTTTGTTTTGTGTTGCTATAATGGAATACCACAGACTAGGAATTTGTAAAGAGGAAAAGTTTATTTGGCTCATAGTTCTGAATGCTGGAAGTCCAAGATCAAATGGTTGCATCAGGGGAGGGCCTTCATGCTGTTATAACACGGCAGAGGCAACACGGGGCACAGAGTGCACGTAAGACGACTGTGGCCTTGAGCCCTTTTATAATCATCATTAATCCATCCACGAGGTTGGAACCCTTATGACCTAAACAGCTCTCCTTAGGCCCCTGGTGCATTGGGGATTAAGCTCCCAGCACACACCTTTTGGGGAACACATGCAAACCATAGAAGTCGTCTTTAGATTTGTATTCAGTTCAATCTTTTGATATCACCATGTTCACTTTACCTTCTTACTGTTGTTCAGTTTTTCACTTCTAACAAGCAAGCCAACCTTTTTTTTCCCCATCTCACCATAAATCCTGCCAAGAGATCTCCTGGAATATGTGTGTCTCTAACTTTCCAGCCCACAGTGATGTCTCCATCTCTCTACTATAGCAGGAGGATTGTCCAGGCTCCACATATTCTATCTCCTTTTGGAAACTTGTGTTTTTCCCCATTGCTTTGCCTCCTTAGTTAAGTTAAATAACTCTTCCCAGCAGCTTTCTGACTTTCCCCTGGACTCCCTACCAGAAATACAAGCCCTTGGATTCCAGCAGCCTGCAGGTCCTTGCTCTGACCACAGCTTCACCAGAGGCTGCTCTGCGAGCTCTCTCTGCCTTTCAACTGCCCTCTCATGCATGTATCCCTTTCCTCTTTATGTTGCCGTCCATTCACCGGCATCAAATCTGCTTTTTGTTTGTCTCCCACCTTCTAGCCCTCTTAAGGGTCCACTTATCGAGTGATCCTGTCAGTCAGCTCTGGCTCTTTACAAAACGAGGATACCCTAACCCACACTGCCATGTGGCCTCATGATATTATTATAATTGTGTTTCTGTCTACAGCAGGAAAAATGAAATATATGCTGTGAAAGTGAGTATGTTTTATCTTGGTTTCCAAAGCAGATTTTGGAACAAGTGTGATCTTCTTTTTTCTACCTCCTGTCCCCTTCTTTGAATGGGGCTTCCTGACAGTTAGTAGTACTTCTCAATCAAATAAAATAAATGCCTGATTCTGCATCTCATTTTTAGGTTTTTGTCACGTAAGTGATGATGTTAACTGGGGGCCAGAACAAATCCTTAGCAGTGTACTCGATACTCTTCTGTGTACTATGAAATTTGAGAGGAATTGAGGCTAGGAGTGGGGGGGAATAGAGGAAGATGTTTCATGGAGGAACCATGTTGGACCTGGCTTTAACTAGCTAGTTTATATATGTTCCCTTATTTAAAGAAACTTTCAATTCCAGCTCAGCGCCTGTGGCTCAAGTGGCTAAGGTGCTAGCCATGTACCCCTGAGCTGGCAGGTTCGAATCCAGCCTGGGCCCACCAAACAATGACGGCTGCAACCAAAAAATGGCCAGGCGTTGTGGCGGGTGCCTGTAGTCCCAGTTACTTGGGAGGCGAAGGCAAGAGACTCACTTGAGCCCAGGAATTGGAGGTTGCTGAGAGCTGTGATGCCCTGGCACTCTATCCAGGGTGACAGCTTGAGGCTCTGTCTCAAAAAAAATAAATAAAAGAAAAGAAAAAGAAAAAAAGAAAAAGAAACTTTCAATTTAGAGTTCTCAGTGGAAAGTAGAGATCTGGGTGGTGCCTGTGGCTCAAGGAGTAGTGCGTCAGCCCCATATACTGGAAAGGGCGGGTTCAAACTTGGCCCTGGCCAAAAACTGAAAAAAAAAAAGGAAAATAGAGACCTAAGAAGCTCAGAAACATGAGTCCAAATAGTTTCTCTTTTCTGTGGGTAAGCATCTTGATGTCTTAAAATGGGATTTTCAATTTCTCGTGTGGGAGTGGCAAAGCCTACTTAGTAGGATTGATGTGACAAGTAAATGAGACCTTATAATCAAGGTGTGAATTACAGTGACAGTTCTATAGTAGGTACCCAGTGAGGGCAGTGGTTATAATTTTTACCTAGATTTATGTTTCTCACAAGGGAAGAGGCACCCAGGATCAAACTTGGTTAGTATTAAAATTCTTTCTTTAAGCAGATAAATTCTCTCTTTTACAGATAAAAGGTTAGACTGTGATTCATAAAGGTTCTGAGCACCTCAGAGCCTGTGAGGAAAAATGGATGGAAAGTCAGTAAACACACACACACCACACACACACACACACACACACACCCCTCAGTCTTCCAGCTGGGGTCTTTTACAGTAAACTAAGGTTCACTTACTGAGCTCCCATAACAAATGAGCATATGGTGAACATTTGACAGAAGGAAATACACATCCTTGAAGGAAGCTCTTAAATTCTTGGAAATTCAGGAAGGATGGGAAAAGAATGTCTTAAAAATGAGAAGAAATTAGAAAATTAGGGTAGCTCTTGGTGTTTTATGCTTTCTTAAGTTTTGCAACATAGAGGTTTATGTCTACATTCAGAACGCTGAGCTAAGATACATCCTTCCAAACTACAACCTGGAGAAAACAGATCAGCCTGCCCTTTAATCCATGACCACTGTGGATCAGGTTACTGCTTTGAAAGAACTTTTCTTTCTCTGGCCAACTAAATGAATTGAAATTGATGTACTTAATTGTTTTCTAAATTGCAATTTTTCTCCCACAGATGTTTTTTATCAGTGTTGAGCCCAACGGGCTCTGTCAGTCACACAGGGACAGATGAAGTCATGTGGTAATAAAAGACAAGGGGTTGGGGGAGGAAGGGAAATGCCATACAGTATGTTGTCTAATTGAAAAATGTGCCACATAAACGCTGCACTTGAAATCTCTCCCTCCCCAAGGACTACTCACAACAAACAATGCACACATCTTCTGCGCTGGAAAGATTAGACTTCTCCCCTTTCTCCATTATTAATTCAGGCCAATGCAAGAGTTTCCTTCCTTTGCCTTTCTTGGGTGAAGTCACTTTACTGTAATTGTGCTACAAAGTAACAAGATTCCAAAGTGAAAGCTTAAATGCCCAAGGAAATGGCATCAAGGCTGGAGGGTGGGGCTTAGGATGGCAGTGATACGTTAGGCTAAACTCTTAACTTTGCAGCGGGAAAATGAGAACAACCCTGTCCACGGATGTGTCTGAGAAATGGTTGCTACGGATAATATAACCTCAAACGGAGGAAGGACCTAATAGGGGTGACACGTGAGGAAGTCAGAAAATCCTAGGCTCACATGCATGCCAGTCAAAGTGGAAACATAAGTAGTATGGCACTCCAGGGACAGACAGAGGGGAAGGCTGCAAGTGTTTTTCATAGCAAGAAGGAGAATGCTTCAGATGGAGCACTCCTGCCAGCCTCAGAGATACAGGAAGACAGAGAGAGCTGATGCTCACAAAC
Organism: Arctocebus calabarensis; assembly: GCA_963573935.1. Lineage (NCBI taxonomy): Eukaryota > Metazoa > Chordata > Mammalia > Primates > Lorisidae > Arctocebus > Arctocebus calabarensis. Next base: position 3,207 of record CAUYON010189159.1, on the reverse strand, counting down.
AAACCTAAAGAGGGGAAAGAAAACTCTCCACCCTCACCAATGGCCTGTTGTGGAAAACAGATAAGAACTGGCTGCAGTGCGAAAGTATTGGCCTAGAAAGTCCTTTGAGAGCTCTTCCACCTATCTTCACTTGTCCTATGTTTTCTTTTTTTTTTTTTTAAATGTTTTATTAAGTTCAGTGTTGTCTGCAGACATCTGAAGGTGACTTGTATTTTTTCCATCCCTAGTTTTCTTTTTTTTTTTTTTTTTGTAGAGACAGAGTCTCACTGTATCGCCCTCGGTAGAGTGCCATGGCATCACACTGCTCACAGCAACCTCCAACTCCTGGGCTTAGGCGATTCTCTTGCCTCAGCCTCCCGAGTAGCTGGGACTACAGGCACCCACCACAATGCCTGGCTATTTTTATTTTGCAGTTCAGCCAAGGCTGGGTTTGAACCTGCCACCTTCGGCATATGGGGCCGGCGCCCTACTCGCTGAGCCACAGGAGCAGCCCCAGTTGTTCTTTTTTCATAATGTCCTGTTCTTGCCTAATAGGTTCTATTCCTTTGTTTATTTGAACATTTTAAGTCTATTAACTTAAAAACCTCTCATGGCTGGGCATGGTGGCTCACATCCCTGATCCTCGGACTCTGGGAGGCCAAAGTCGGTGGCTCACTTGAGCTCAGGAGCTTGAGAACAAACAGCCTGAGCAATAATGGGACCCCATTTCTACTAAAAATAGAAAAACTGGCAGGAGGATTGCTAGAGCCCATGAGCTTGAGGTTACTATGAGTTATGACATCAGGGCATCTAGTCAGGGCACCACTCAGTCTCAATAAATAAATAAACAAACAAAAACCACTCGTGTTTTCTGTAGTACTTGGAACACGAATTCAGGTCCTAGCTGGACTGCTAACCCTGGAGTGGCATTTCTTTCCTTCCTGTGATTTGTTCTTTCTGCTTGTGATCTCATTTCTGGCAAGGGCTGGTCCAAGAGCTGCCTACCTTGGACCCGTAGGAACATGAAGGATGGGACTGGGGGATACGTACTTAGGTAAAGATGAAATACAAGCAGTTGGCCAATCATACGGATGTTGCCTAGAACCAGAGCTACTGACACCACTATGATGAATAATATCACCTCTGTGTTGACCAACACAGGGATATAAGGCAGGAAGAGCAGCCACATTTTGGGGTCTTGGAAAACTGTGGAGACAGGGGCACAGGTTTCTCCCTTCCCTGCTGCCACAGCAGCTCTCATGTGAGTAAAGGGAGCCGACACCCTCCCCCACCTCACGTGCCACCTGCTCTGGGTTCCTGAGCCTCTCTTCTTGCACCAGGGATGTAGACATTGTTTAGGACCACAACTCCTTGTGGAAGAAAGGAAATGTATGCTGGACAAGGCTGTGGCCCTGGGTCTTCAGGGTGGGGCTCAAACTCATAATGTGTCCTTCTGGAGCATCTGAGGATGTTAGGGATCACATTCCGCTCTTCCCAGTGGGAGGAGAAAGGACCTTCCACACAGACTGAGCAAAGCTCAATCTTTTCTTTTTGGAGATGGAGTCTCAGTTTGTTGCCCTCAGTAATTTGCTATGGTGTCACAGCTCACAGCAACCTCCAACTCTTGGGCTTAAGTGATTCTCTTGCCTCAGCCTCCCAAGTAGCTGGGACTACAGGTGCTTGCCACAACTCCCGGCTTTTTTTAGAGACAGGGTCTTGCTCTTGCTCAGACTGGTCTTGAACCCCTGAGTCAAGGGATCCACCCACCTTGGCCTTCCAGACTGCTGGAATTACAGGCATGTGTCACCGTGCTCAGCCTGCAAAGCTCAATCTTGAAAGAACATTGCTCCACCCTGGCTCTAAGAATGTTCTGCAATAAGAGACATGATGGCCTTGCTCTTCCTTCCATATGAGCCAGGCACTGACGCCCCACAGAAAACAGGCCTGGGGCTGGGACACAAGATGAGGTGGCGGTGACCTAATCACAAGGGCTGCTCTTCCTTAGGGGCTCCCAGTTCGGTGTCCCATGGCGTCATGACAAGTGACCATGCTCTAGGTGGGCCTTCAGTGGGGTCTCGGGGCCAACTCCATCCAGAGGTTCAAGGGAGGCGCCTCCTGCCTCTCCCAGCTCCTGGAGGCTCCAGGCATCCCTGGGCTTGAGCCTATTATCACTCCAGTCTCTGCCTCTATCTCCACGTGGCTTCTGAGGACACTTGTCATTGGGCTTGGGTCCTCCCAGATAATCCAGTACATTCTCATCTCAAGAGCCTTAATCACATTTGCAAAGACCTTTTTCCATAAGGAGACAGTTACCAGGATCAGGAGACCCCTATGGAGGCCATATTAAGCCGGGCACATCTCTCCTTCTACTGATGCAGATGTGGGCTCCCCAGGACCGGGCTCCTGGACATGCCTGGCTCTCTTAGCAGAGCTCCATCAGCTGCCCCCTCCACTGTCCCCTCTGCAGACAGCCTCTGCAGGTAGGGAGCCCACCTGGAAACAGCATACCCTGGTGTAGAAACCTGCAGAGGCCCAACCAGGATCACACCAGGCCCTGCTGGCTCCCACCTGCTTCTTTCCCCTTGCTGACTCCTATACTCAACCCTCTTGCTCTCGAAAGTGGGCTGAAGTGAGAGGCAGAGAGGCCAAGTGTGGACATGGAAGCCTTAGACACAGCAGTGGCATACCTAATAACCCTGTGTCCCTAAGGAGCCTGTCAGAGTTGAGAGAAATCACATAAATACGTAAAGTTGGACAGCTAAGATACAGAATAGGCCAACCAAGGCTGAGGTCATGGAGCTGAAGAAGAACCTGAGGGGAAAGGCAGAGGCTGATGCCTGGGCATGTGAGCCCCCCCAAGGACGGATAGGCACCCACTGACCATGTGTGGAGAGAGGGGGCAGGTGGGGACCCCACCACCCTCTGGCCCACTCTGCCTGCTCTGTGCCCTGCCTCTGACCACCCCCTTCCATTTCTCTGGGCAGATGCCCTCAGACCACTGGTGATCACTCCACAGCTTTACACGGCCTAGAAATGTGCACAGAGCTGGCCACAAATGTAGTCCCATCTGATCTCACACAGAGTCTATAAAGAGAGAACCAGTCCTTTCTCACAAGTAGGGAAACAGAGGCTTGCAGATACCATGTGATATGCCAGGCCAACCTGGCCAGCTGGTGTGACCAGCTCAGGGTCCGATCGGCACCCATGGCCTCTGCCTGCACTTCTCAT
>CAUYON010189156.1:0-45271 GCA_963573935.1 Arctocebus calabarensis | reverse complement strand
TAGTGATCAAGAAAATGCCATGAAGGCTATCTGTAACAGTACGATGAAAACATTTCTGAATGTATATGAATCATGCCCTATGATTGCACCAATGTACAGAATTATGATTCAATAAAATTATAAAAAAAAAAAAAAAAGATGTTGAAATTCTGTTAAGCTTCCCTAAACTTTGTCTATAATAACATTCCCAAACTTTTATACTTTGAGACACTGGATTCCATTCTTTGGAACCTGTGCTTCTGGTGCAGCTGCCCTCAAACTTGGTATTTATGAATAAAATTTCTTTAAGCTAGATTCTGACTCTTGTGATTATTTTAGGTTGACATATCCAAGTTGGTGCTAACGCTTATCTTCACGTGGCTACTTTTGTTTACTCAGCATCTACCCTGTGTCTATTTCATGCACTTGGGATCCTCCCATGAGCTGACAAATCTCTGCTTCTGGAGAGTGCCTGGATTGTCACTGGGAGTTGGGGAGAGGCAGATTTATCTGTGTGATAAACCTAATCAATAAGTAAGTTATGGAACGAGACAGGGATCAATGCTTCACAGACAAGAAAAGGATAATTTAAAGGGAATTAGAAGTACTAGGTGGGGCAGTTGCAATTTTTGATACTGGGTCATCTCAAGCATAACAGGCAGCCTTTCTAGGCCTCACTTCCTTTTCCATAAACTGGAACTACCACCTGCTCATAGGCTCTCTGCCATGATGCGACAGGTGGTGCTGTTCAGCACAGCACAGCCCCGATTCAGACTAATACCCTCAAAGTCGTCACCATCACTATTATTTACTTGAGTTTTGTTCCCTAGACCTGCAGTTCTCTATTCCTGGGCCACAGCAGGAAGAGCCACTCCCCATCCCTCACATCACCACCTGACCCCACCTACTGTCATGGCAGTAGGAGCATGAACCCCACTGTAAACTGCACATGTGAGGAGTCTGGGCTGTGTGCTCCTTAGGAGAATCTAGCGCCTGATGATGTGAGGGGGAGCCGAGGTGGGGATGCTCGTACTGGGAGGGGCTAGCTATCTGCAGGAAAATAAACTCAGGACTCCCACTGAGTCTGCCTTATGGTGAGTTATAGAATTATTTCATTATATATTAGGATGTAATAATAATACAAATAAAGTGCATAGTATATATAATGCACTTGAATCATACTGAATTCATCTCAGCTGCCCTCCCCACATCCATGGAAAAATTTTCTTACATGAAATCAGTCCCTGTGCCAAAAAAGTTGGGCACCAGTCGCTGCACTAGGCCACCTGTGCCCACAAAAAGAGAAAGTTAGTGACCTCATGGTTTGTGGAGTTTACACTGTCTCTTCCACCAGGGCCACTGAGCCTAAACTGATTTTAACAAGGAACAAAGGACATTTTGATTCACAGTTAATAGAAAAGGTTTTCAAAGCAAATACCCTTGAGACAGAAAACAAAGATTTCACTCTCCAATTTTTTACTTGCCACAGCAGGAGTTGGTGGAGGAGGGTAGAGCCAGGCTGAGAAGAAGGCAAAAGAGCCAGGAGGCCTGAGGGCAGGAGGGGGAGGTGACTCCCAGCAGGGACAGAAGGAGACGACGAAAAGGCCGGAGTTCCAGCTGCCATGCTGTGTTTCCAAATGCCCTGCCCAGGACATGCGCAGTAACGGTTGTTTGAACACAATGCTGCCCACAAGCCGAGACTACCCAAAGAATGTAGACCTCCAGGAGCAGGAAAGAACGGGGGAACCTCAGTTAAGGTCAAAGGCTGCTTAGTCTCAGGGACTGACTATGTGGGAAGCAGGAGAAACAGCTTGCCCTTGAGTTGGGAGCTACAGCCTGGGGCAGAAATAAGAAGGAATTACTCACCCACACTCGTCTGCAGTGGTAGAAGACAGTTTACCAGTGGCCCTGATTATTTCTTTCCCAGCCAGTCTATACCTTATAAAACCCTTCTCATTTGGTCTGCATTGACTTCAGTGCCGATAGCTTTCTAGGCTCAATGCTAATGTGGTTTTTCTTGCTTTTTTTGCTACCCATTTCCTTCTCACAAATACCATAGGGAACTAACCAGTCAAGAGCTGACATAGAAATATGCTTCCATTTGTTTGTATGATAAATCTTATAAGTCAAAAAAATTGTCTGTTATATCTTGCCTTGGTTAACTCCTAGGCTGGGTGGGAGGGTATCACATATGTTGAATGCAGCCGGGCACAGTGGCTCACACTCATAATCCTAACACCCTGGGAGGCCAAGGCAGTAGATTGCTGGAGCTCAGGAGTTTGAGACCAGCCTGAGCAAGAGTGAGACCCCAACTCTACCAAAAATAGAAAAACTAGCCAGGCATATTGGTGCACACTTGTAGTCCTAGCTACTCAGCAGGCTGAGGCAAGAGCATCTCTTAAGGCTGCTGTTGTTGTAGGCCAACAGCCCTGCGTCTGTCTCAGCCTATCTCAGCCTTGGTCCCCAGCAAGCCCCCCTCTCCTTGGGTTAATTCTGAGAACAGGTTTCTGACGAAGTTCTCTGAGTTCCCTGACTCCCTAGCCAACTAAACAGTGGTAAAAACTTATTCAAGCAGAGTTTCCCAAGCTACTGAGTCTCCCAAGTCAAGTTAGTCCTCCTGCCAACTGCCACAATGCAACCCCCTAACCATAGCCCCACCTCGAGCTAACCACCATGATGTAACCCCCTGAGCCAAACACCTGACTGTAACCCCGCCCTATAACCAGCCATGTTCTGCTTTTGTACATACTTGCTTTGCCACATCAGCACAAAAAGGGTATAAAAATCAGCCTGTACTGCACTTCAGGGCCGTTTGCCCTTTGGGGCAGTGGTCTACCTCTGAAGATGTAATAAATCACCCCCTGATTTGGGCCGTTTGCCCTTTGGGGCAGCAGTCCACCTGTGCAGGTGTAATAAATCTTTACTTGATTTGTACCTAAAGTGGGGGTCCATGTTTTTTTATGGGTGGCCACAGTTAACAATACTGTGAGCTATGATGCCTCAGCACTTTACCCAAGGCACAGAGTGAGACTATCTCAAAAAGTTAAATGAATAAAATTTTTAAATAATTAAAAAATATATGTCAAATGCCTCATGACAAACCTCCTATGGTTGTTTAAGATGCTAAGGAACTATTTGATGTAGATTCAAACCATAGAGGTGGTTTATCTTGTTCTAACAACAGCTTGCTGGTGATGCTGGCTGAGTGGCAGCTCCACTTGGTTCTGAGAGCTTCAGTTAGACCTTTCCGGACATGGTTCCCCACCTTTTCTAGTACAAGACACCACTGTAATATCAGAACATTTCATAGGTCCCCTTAGTAGAACTTACCTCACTTATTTTAAAAATCTTTATTGACTGGCTGGGCATGGTGGCTCACACCTGTAATCCCAGCTCTCTGGGAGCCAGAGGTGAGTGGATCTACTGAGCTCAGGAGTTCGAGACCAGCCTGAGCAAGAGCAAGAGCAAGACCCCATCTCTACTACAAATAGAAAAACTACCCAGGGTGCTAGGATTACAAGTGTGAGCCACTGCACCCGGCTGCATCTGACATATATGATACCCTCCTACCCAGCTTAGGAGTTAACAAGGCATGGTGGCAGGTGCCTGTAGTCCCACCTACATAGGAGGCTGAGGCAAGAGGATGGCTTCAACCCAAAAGTTTGAGGTTGCTGTGAGCTAAGATGCCATGGCATTTTACCCAGGGTGACAGAATGAGACTGTCTCAAAAAAAAAGAAAAAGAAAAAGAAATCTTTATTGTCAAGAAGCTACAATAAATTCAATACCACTTCAAAGGGATCATTTGTGTCACAGGTGGTAGCAGCAGCCTCACACGCCAAGCACAGTTCAGCCTCCAGACTGCACATCAGCATGATGAGCCTCACCGGGGCCCTCAGACAGAATTTAAGAACATCATGTGTGTTGTTTTAAGGGAAGTATTGGAACGGACAGACTGCCATTTGCCAACAGCTACTTCAAGTGCAAACACACATGGAAAAGGATTCAGCAGCAGTTAGATTCTCGCCTTAGCCCTGCACTGGTGTCAACCTTCAGCCTCCCTGTCTTTGTTGGGCTCTTTATCTGCCTCCAACCTGAACTGTCTCCTGCCTTCCCCCACCGCCATGAATGGACATAAATTCTGACACATGTATCTCAGAGAACACTCACTCGCTTGGCCTTTCTCAAAGCAGTTTTTCTGCCCCAACTGAACAGAACAACAGCATTTCAGCTGTGCTCCCACTTGCTCCCTTCCTGCTCCTGCTGGCCTGCAGCCATAATCCAGGATTGCAGGCAGTCCCCTGCCCTGAGGGCCTGGCTCAGAGCCTGCCTTCTGAGGATGGTCCCCAGGGCAGGAGGGAGTCAGTTATGAAGCTCATGACAGTTGGCTCTGCTGCCTGGATTGTCCCTGTTCTTCAATGGCTCGGACCTTGGGGCTTGTTTCCTGCTCTCCCTACAAATATCTGAGCCCTGCAGATGTACCAGCCCCTGCTTCTGAGCTTACACATCAGAAGGTGGGAACCTTGGAGCCAGCCTAGGACTCTGCTAGCACAAATCCCATTTCAGAGGTCACAGTCACATGCCTCAATGAGGAGCAGACATTGACCCTGGACATGCAATCAAGTGGGGAGCCCTGGCCACAGCTCCTCTTACACAGCCCCCTGTTCTAAAAGCAAACTTTACAATCTCAAAACAAACCTGTTATTGGAGGTCATCTGGAGTCATCAACCTCCAATGTTGTTCATAAAAGTACTTGACCACGTGTACTCCAACTCACTGCAGTTGAGTCCTGACCGAGATTCCCCAGGGAATCTGGCTCAGGGCACCCCTCAGTCAGTTCCAGGCCCAGGCCATCCAACCCAGGTACCCAGCAACCAGCTGACACAAACCACCCAAGGGAAAGTCGTGTGACCCAAGGGAAAAGCCGTCCCCACTCTATTCTCTCTTTGCTCTCTTTCTTGCCCCTCTCTGCTGTCTTTGCCCAGGAATCCTACCACTGCTCAGGAAGCTTCACCACCAGGATAATTTCCCACTAGCGGGTGACAACTCCTCTCCTACTCAGCCCTGTGCCTCACACATACTAAGCACTCAACGAGTACCTGTTGGGTTGAACTCTCTTCCTCCCCACCCCCGATAATACACATGCCTTGGGCTACCTATTTCCTCCCCCAAAGTTTCACGTGTTTGGGGCACGTGAGTTGAGTACCCTTCCCTGTGCCTAGAGTTGTGTTTGCCTTTAGCCCCCCAGACCCCTGCCCAGACCAGGGAATGTTCCTGCAAGCTGGCTCAGACACATCCCACTTTTCTCTATGTGGGTAGCCACCTGTTGTGCTCTTCCTACTAGAGAGCAGAGTGCAAGGGACTGATCTTTTGGGCACCTATTAAATGCCATGTATGTGCATGTGCAATTATTGATTGCCTTGCATACTAGTGGAATCTGATGTTCAGAGATTAAATAATTTGTCTGAGGCCATGTGGCTGTTAGTGTTGCAGCTAGGAGTTGAACCCAGGGCTGTGTGATGGCAAAGCCATGCTCTTCCCATACAACATTGTTGAGTTTCACCCCCCTCCAAATCAAGTATATGGTATAGTCCTAGCAACTTGGGAAACTTTGAATTGTGTCTAGGTGGGTTTGAGTTTTTTGTGTTGTTTTTGAGATAGGATCTTGCTCTGTCCCCAGGCTGGACTGCAGTGACATGATCACAGCTCACAGCAGCCTGCAACTCCTGGGCTCAAGAAATCTTCTTGCTTCAGCCTCCCAAGGAGCTGGGACCACAGAAGCCCAGCCACACTTGCTAAAGGTTTGAGTTTTAAGGGGAACTTCTAGGGTTCTAGTAGGACTTCTTAACAGGCACGTGCATTTCTCAAATGTGGCAACCTGTCCATGTTAGGTATGAGACTTGCTATTTCTACACAATTTTCTATACATGTCTGCTCCTCAGGGCATGTAATATGAGACATATTAGTCTTTCTCTAAAGGCAGGAAGGAGCAAGAGTAAGGCTGTGTGGGGTGTGGGGTGAGGGATGTGCCCTGTGGCGAGCAGGACGGCCCCAGAGCAGCCTGTGAGTGCGGAGCTGACATGGGATGAGCACACCAACGCCGCTTCTGTGTGCTTCTGTCGCCACCTAGCCTTCGTGGGGAGAAATGGCACTCTGGGGCAAGTCTGCCTGGACACCCTCAATGCTGTGCTCCCCCCTGCAGGTGGCCACCGTCAGGTCTTCCTGCTATGTATCCCATGCCCTTCAGGTCTTTTTTTATTAGCAGTTTTCTTTAGTAGTTGTTTCCAAAGCCTATATATTATATTTAAAGAGAAATTTTTTTTCACATTTTCTGTTTTTTTTTCACATTTACAACATACTATATTCAATTGCCTTTCAAATTTAGAACATTCCAATTTTTTAAAAAAGACATTAAAACAAAAGATTTCAAAGTATACATTACAAATATATAATGTAACAAAATAAAGTACAAAACATGGTTGAGGGTTAAGAAACTAATCACAAGATTAACAGTATACATTGCCGTTAAACATATGTTTTTATTATGAAACAGAATGTGCCAAGATTAAATTAAAGATATAGTTCTCGTTCCCCCAAGGTTCTTCGGAAAGGAGTCTCCCAGCTGGCCAGGCTGGGAATGCTGTAGGAAGCCTGTGGCCAGATGTCCACCACCTGTCCTGGCAGAGTCAGCAGCAGCAGGTGTACAGGTGGCCTGAGTGAGGGGACACAGCAGGGCAGACCTTTGGAAGTGACCCCAAAAGAGAATTTTGAAAAACTGTTGTCACTAAGGTTTGGCACCTGTCAGCCCAAAGGAGGGGGATCTGTTGCTTCTTTGGAAGCCCTCTCTTGTCTGAGTTGCTGAGATGGCCAGGTACCCGCCCTGTGCACATGCCCAAATTCCCCTGGGCCCAGGTCAAGTGCTGTCTCCTCTGTGCGACTTGCTTCCATTTATTTCACACTGACTCCATGCTGGCAGCTTTAGGAGCATGGTCTTCGTGTAATTCTCATGACGATCTCATGAGGTAGGCACGATTATTTCCATTTTATAGTTAGGAGAACTGAGGCATGGTGAGGTCACAGAGCTGGGATTCGAATCCAGTTGTCCTCCCCAGCCTGCGATCCTCGCGTCAGGTGCCCCCGACTTCCTCTGCAAGCATTTGGTTCCTGTCCCCTAATGCAGATTTTATCATCTCTTTCTTGACCAGAAACTCTGCCTCCGCGAGGGGCAGCAGCCTCTACTGTGCCACTTTTGTACGCACAGCTGCCCACTCGTGGGGGATACTCAGCAAAGGTCTGTCCATTCACTCCTTTAAGTCGTGAAACTGCAGCTGCTTCAATTGGTTGTTCAATTTCAATTGTTGGTTCTGAGTTAGTGTTTCCCAAGGTGGGATCTAAGAATGCCTTGGGTCAGAGAATAAGCCAGAGAACTTCAGTTATTTGCATATAAATGTGTTCTCACAGAAGGAAACATAATCCCTCTAAAATTGCCAGGGAACTATGGCCAGCCTGTAAGCAGGGCCCTCTGGGAACAGTGGCCTTGGTTTCCTTTTTCTTTGTAAACCGATTAGCAAAGCAGGGAGCAAGGAGGTCCTTCTGCACCTCAGCTGGCTGGGTAGAGGTGCCAAGGAAAACAATGTCCCTGGTTTCCCAATTCTCAAAAAGCTTTGGGAGTCTGGCTGTGGCCTAAGTGACAGGCTGTCCTGGGCCCTCCACATTGGGCTGTCTGCACCATCTTACATCACCTTCCTCAGCGGTGGGAGGGGGGCGTCCACCCACAGGACGGCAGGACCGTCAGCTTCAGTGTGAGAAAGGCCAAGACAGAAGGAAATCCTGGCCCTGAGGTTGTTTAAGGAGAGGGAAGGATGGATGGGGTGACTCAAAGCAGAGTTTAGGGTGAGTAAGTAGGAAATTAAGGCTTCGTGAATGGATGGACAGGAAAGAAATCACACGGCCTGACAGAAGATAAGTTCACCGTGTTCAGCTACTGTGGGGGACAAACACAGGCCCGCCAGCCATGGGGGTCCAGGAGAGGTGTCCGGGGGTGAGGCACACAGCGGGGACTGACCAGTTGGGAGCTCTCAGTGTGGTCGCCACCCCCTCTCCCACAGGCCCACACCATCGATGGCTGCTCTGGGCACAGGAAAGAGGGGAGAGAAACTTGAATCTGTGCGATCCTAGGAGGGCACAGAAGCTCGCCCGTCACAAAAGGAAAGCTGGCCCAGTGTGGAAGGTCAGGACGCTTCCCGTCTTGGGGGGCTGTGTCCTTTCTGGTCATTACCGCAGAAGAAGGCGGCCCTGGCACCGAGCACCTGTCCAGCTGGCTGATAGCTGCCCAAGAGTCCCAGGCAGGGTGGCCAGCTGGTCAGTTGGCCCGGGGCCCAGAGTGCCGAGGCTCGCAGCCTAATCTCAGCAGTCCCTGTGGCCTTGCTGCAGCCTCAGCCCACAGGTGGCTCTTCCCCACATGCCAGAGAAAAAACAAAACTCCTGCCAGGGCAGCAGGAGTGGCTGAGCCGTTTGCCTCTGGGTTTCACGTAGTGTATGATTCTGCTCCTTTCCTCTCCCTGGAATTTCCAGAAGACAGTCAGAATTTCTGACTTTCCAAGAAAAAAACCCCAACTCCATGGAAAAGATCAGATATGAATGTTTTCAGAGCCAGCCCCTCAACTTCTACAGGTTCCAAAAAGCTGCAAGGCCTCAATGCCCCCTTCAGGGTCTGCTGCACCCCCGACTGTCACAGCCAGTCGTCTTGAGTCACTTTGTGTGGCTGTTTCTAATTATTCCTTCTGCTTTGGGGAGTTCATTTTGCATCACAGTGTTACTTTGGGCCATCTGAAACTATTTCCATCTTACCATATGGGTTCGGTTCTCTCTAATTGGGGAAAGTTATTTTTGGCATTTCCTCTTCTTTCCAACTTGGTAGATCTGCCCTATTTAGGAAAAAAAAAAAATCTAGAATCTAGTTTTTGTTTTTTTAGAGGCATACCAGAGATGCCTTTAAAGTACTTCAAGCAACCTTTTCAAGTTCAAGATGGAAGTCAGTAAGGGGGCTCCAAGTTCAAGAAACTAGACTTTAGCCCCTGCTGTCTATGCTGAAATAGAAAGAAAACCAAGCATCCACCTTAACCTTCGAGACCTGAGTCCATGCTGCCTCCTCTAAGAAGTCCTCCTGTCTCTTCCCACCCCATCCCACCTCAGGAAGATCCACATTGCCTAGAATTCAACAATCACATCACAGTTGTGCCTTCATTTTCTTTTTTTCTATATTTCAGATACTCACTTATACCCCCAAAGAATTCGGCCAAACTTAAGGTATTGTGATAAAACTAAATATTCGTTTAGTTGGATTAAATTAGATTTAATTAGTACGAGAAGCAACTTCTATCTATTAACTGGTGCATTTTTAGTTTTTTCACTTAATTTTTTTTTTATTAGTGTCAGGGTCTTGCTGTCTCTGTCACCCAGGCTAGAGAGCAGCGTTGTGATCATAGCTCACTGTAACTTAGAATCCTGGGCTCAAGGGATCCTCCTTCCTCAACCTCCCCAGCAGATGAGACTAGAGAGAGGTGCCACCACCCTGGGCAGGTACATATTTTTTAAGGGGAAACATTAACTTGAGAAAGAGAGGAGTGGGGCGGCACCTGTGGCTCAAAGGAGTAGGGCGCCAGCCCCATATGCCGGGAAGTGGCGGGTTCAAACCCAGCCCTGGCCAAAAACTGCAGAAAAAAAAGAGAGAGAGGAGTCTGGAAAGGAAATATACTTGCCTCAAATCATGTTTGGATCCAGGGAGACAGATAACAAAATAAAAATAAATCCTTTTGGAGATGGAGTCTCACTCTGTCACCTGAGGTAGAGTGGTATGGTGTCATCTGAGCTCATGGCAAACTCTTAGGCTCGAGCGATCCTCTTGCCTCAGCCTCCCAAGTAGCTGGAAGTACAGGTGCCCACCACAACACCGGCTAGTTTTTCTATTTTTAGTAGAGACGGGGTCTCACTCTTGCTCAGGCTGGTCTGGAACTCCTGAGGTCAAGCAATTCACCCACCTCAGAGGGCCAGGATTACTGGTTTGAGCTACCAAGCCTGGCCTCAAAATAAATTTTTCAAAAGCCTTATCTGGGTGGCTGAAATTAGAGTATAAAACCCGAAGGAGGATCTTAGAGGTATTTTGGATAAAAAGGGAAAATTTAGTCTCGGCGCCTGTAGCTCAGTGGGCTAAGGCGCCAGCCACATACACCTGAGATGGCGGGTTCGAATCCAGCCCGGGCCCACCAAACAACAATGACGGCTGCAACCAAAAAATGGCCGGGCCTTGTGGCGGGCGCCTGTAGTCCCAGCTACTTGGGAGGCAGAGGCGGGAGACTCGCTTGAGCCCAGGTGTTGGAGGTTGCTGTGAGCTGTGAAGCCACGGCACTCTATCCAGGGTGACACCTTGAGTCTCTGTCTCAAAAATAAATAAATAAATAAAAATAATAAAAAATAAAATAAAATAAAAGGGAATACTTAAAATGTCCTAGTTGTTGAGAGAAAGGAATACCAATGTCTTCACACAAATACTGGTTTATTGATGCCAAAACTAAGAAATCATATTTTCCTATCATCTGATTTAATATTTTGTTTTTAACTACCATTTTCCAAAATAATAAAAAAGCAGGTTTTGAACCACATAGAAAGGAGAATCTTTTACTAATTTTGGCCCAGGAAGTCCTGCCGGTAGTTCTCAGAAATTGGTTACTATTAAAACAGTTTAATTTTTTCCTTTCTTCTTACTCAAAGCTTCACGATTAGCACCTCTTTCAAATATATGAGCAGAGAGCTTTACAGAAAATTAAAAAGAATTAACCTGCTACACACCTACTAGAATTACCAAAATCCCAAACGGCAGTGACACCGAAGGCTGGTGTGGATGTGGAATGAGAATCTCCTCCACAGCTGTGGGGACGCAAACTGGGACAGCCGTGCTGGAAGACAGCAGCGCTCCTGCCATACAACCCCCCAGTTGTGCCCCTGGGTATTTAACCGAAGGAGCTGACCACATAGCCACACAAAAACCTGCATGCAGATACTTACAGCAGCTGCATTCATAATTGCCAGAACTTGGAAGCAACCAAGATGTCCTTCAGCCGGTGAATGGATCAACTATGGTGCATCCAGATCATGAAATTCAGCACTAAAAAGAAATGAGCTATGAAGCCGTGAGAAGACCTGGAGGAAACTTAAATGCGTGTTAGGAAGGGAAGGAAGCCCATCTGACGAGCTTCTTACTGTATGAATCCAACTACACGGCATCCGGGAAAGGCAAACCCTTGGAGACAGTAAAGGCATCAGTGGTTGCCAGGAGTGAGAGAAAGGGAAGGATGAACCAGTGGAGCGCAGAGAATCCTTAGGGCAGTGAAAACCTCTGCATGACACCATAATGGTGGCTCCATGTTACTACACGTATGTCCAAACCCACAGAACGGCACAGCACCAGGGGTGAAGCCTTATGTGGATTGCCATGATGCGTCAATGTAGAGTTATCAGTTGTAACAAATGCACCTCCGGTGGGGGGTGTTGATACCTTAGAAGGCTGTGCAGGGCGGGCAAGAGTATATGGAATAACTCTGTAGCATCCTCTCAATTTTGCTGTGAATCTAAAACTTCTCTAAAAAATACTTTTAAAAAAACAGAGTTAACCAACTATTGTTAAAAGACCTTGTAGGAAATCCAATTTAAAGAATAGCAACCACTTCATTTTGGTTGTTGTGTCTTCCCCCTCTGTCTCCATCCTAAACATCCAAGACATCAAATTGGGAGAGACGAGGGAGAGCCCTTATTCTCACACTGGTACGACATCCTAGTATTACCATGTCCAGATATGAGCTTTGAAGTGTAGCCCAGTGGTGGGAGCTCTGCCATTCATTGAAAAATAAGCAGTCTCCTCTCTGCTCTTTAAATAGGAGACGGTAGGTAGAATGCACAAGTAAGTTCAGGGAAGACTAAAGCAGAGCTTTTCCAATTTGAATGTGTGTACAGATTACCAGGGATCTTGTTAAAATGAAGACTGTGATTCAGTAGGTTTGGGATAGTCCTGGAAATTCTACATCCCTTCCAAGCTCCCAGGTGATATCCATGCTGCAGGCCAAGGACTCCACTTTGGTGGCAAGAATATGAAGCACAGTGACTATGGTTATCATTAGTCTTCCTGTTATTAGACTTGAGATCTTATTTATGTTGCATCCACAGCACCAAGAAAGTGCCCCACATCAATCAAAGTCAACACATATTCTCAAAACGAATGACTTCTTTCTCTAAAAAACAGTGAGAGCGCCTCTCCGGGTGTGGACAGAATAACGTTCAAACGTATTCATACTTCTTTTTTCATTTGAGTGTTTTGTTTGTGTTTGTTTTTAAGAAAAAGCTCTATTGCCCAGGCTGGAGTGCAATGGCATAATCATAGCTCACAGCAACCTCAAACTCCTGGGCTTAAATAATCCTCCCACCTCAGCCTCTCTAGTAGCTGGGACTACAGGCACATGCCATCATGTCTGGCTAATTTAAAAAAAAAATTTGCAGAGATAGGGTTTTGCTATGTTGCCCAAGCTGGTCTCAAGCAACATTCTGGGGGTGTTGTTTAAAAGTCCACTGAGGATTATTTAGTTCTCAGGGAATGCCCCTTTTTTGCTTTAGTATTCACTGCTTGGATGCCCAGTACAACTCATTATATTGCCCTGTGATGCAGTTTTGTATCTAACCAAGTAATCTTATTCAATTTGAACATTCTTTTTTCAAAATTTCTACAAATACTCACTTTCTTAAAATGTCTTTGAACCAGTTTTACCATCTACTGAATCCCTCTTTAATGAATAAATATTTGACATGCGCTAATTTTCTATTGGTATGAGAGTCGTGTTTTTAGCTTTTTGAAGATTATGCTTTGGCAGAATGGATTCCCAGAAGTAGAATTTGTCTCTGTCCTTCACATGCCTTCGAACCAAGAGCAACTGTGCCAGAGAAGCTATACTTCCCTGACCTTATCTGAGGAGCCTTGTCCCCTGGAACTGATTTAGATATTAACATCTTAGATTTTGACTGGCTGTTGCTTAGGAATGAGATTTTTTTTCAGATCTTACCAGAGTGTGAGTGTGTTTTGCTATAGGGGGAATGTAAATAATTCGTTGTCAGTGGGCAAACTGGTAGTTTTTATAATAGTCACAAAATCTTTAGTATACCTCCCATCTATGTAGCTGACTTCCCTCTTGAGTGTGGGCTGAACTTGGTGACTCATTTCTAATGAATAAAATGAAATTTATAAATAGCAGAGCATGACTTCTGATAGTAGGTCATAGGAAGATATTGTGACTTCCATCTTGCTCTTGGATCACTCGTCTAAGGGAGTTAGCTGCCATGTCTCAGTCATGCTCAAGCAGCACCATGGAGAGGTCCACATAGTAAAACCAAGGCCTCCTGCCAATGGCCCTGGAGGAATTGAAGGCCCTTGCCAGAAGCCATGAGGGAGCGCCATCTTGGAAGCTGATCTCCCAGTCCCGTCCAGCCTTCAGATGACAGCAGCCCCAGCTGACATCTCAACTGCAGCCCCCCAAGAGTCCCTGAGCTAGAACAGCTCAGATACGCTATTCTCAAATTACACAGACCCCATGAAATAATACACGTCTATAGTTTTTAAGCCACTAAGTTTCGGGTAATTTGTTACACACCAATGCAGCTGGCTTATCAGAAGCACATCTATTTTAAGACTTTTCACATAGATTGCAAAATTGCTTTCCTGAAATATTATGCCAATTCACACTCCCACCATTTGCATAAGATTGCTCATTTTCCCAATTGTCACTCCTGTTAAGTTCTATATTTTTTCTTTATCCTGTCTGATATGATAATACATACAGTAAATGGCATCTCATTGTTTTATTACATTGATTTATATATAATTTCAAGTTCAACAAAATTGAAATTTTTGCATACACTTAACTATTTTGTGAATTTCTCGAACAGGTGCTTCCTTAGTGTATGCAAGATACATATATATACACACATATATATATCTGTATATTAAATTGCAATGTTAATTTTTTTGCATATTGATTCATAAGGAAGGAAATTCTGCTTCTTCCATCTCCTTTCTATAGGTATTGATCTCTAATAAATACTCAGCCCATCAAACTCTAACTCAGCTTGTTTCTGTAGTACTCAATTGGTGATATCTTGGAACTTAATTGCTTAATTAGTAATTGATATTGTACATAGAACCTCTATGCATAAATACATTATCCTTGAAAGTAGGGTATTATGTTTTTTCATAGGGGAAATTGGTTCTTTTATAGCATGATTGTTGGAATAAAAGGTACAAAAAAGTGGAGTACTATTAAAAAAAAAAACACACACACACAGTTTTTCCCCTAACAGCTAATTATGCAAATCCATTGTCTATATTGTGTTTCTCCAAATAAAAGCCACCTCTTTCCCCTGGCATATATCTCCTGTCACTTGCTATCCAAGCTTCCAATCTTCACTCTTATTAAGTTCTACAATCATGCTTTATTTTCTTCATAGCATTTTATCTGGATATTTTTTATTATCTATATCTGCCTCCCCAGCACCTGAAATGGAGCATGACATAAAACAGGTGTTCAATAAACATCATTTGAATGGATAAGTGACTTTAGACCAAAGGTAAATAAAGCATGTCCTGACACATTTGGCCTCCCTCTTCGGGGAACCAAAGCATAGTATTAGCTTATCTCATACAGAATTTGTCAAAAATATTTAGGCGAGGCATGGTGGCTCTGGTCTATAATCCCAGCACTTGGGAGGCTGAGGCAGGTGGAATGCCTGAGCACACAGGTTCGAGACCAGCCTGAGCAAGAGCGAGACCTCGTTTCTAAAAAATAGCCAGGTACTGTGGCAGGCGCCTGTAGTTCTAGCTACTTGGGAGGCTGAGGCAAGGGAATCACTTAAGTCCAAGAGTTTGAGGTCGCTGTGAGCTATGATGCCACAGCACTGTACTAGGGGACCCCAAAGTGAGAATCTGTCTCAAATATATATATATGTGTACACACATATATGCATATTTATATTTACTGTATATGCACAGATGAATCTAGTTGGCTCTGGAAACCATCTCTCCTTTGCTCTCTTTTTTCCCCCAGTCTCACTTCTTTCTGCAGGTTACAAGTTTGCACAGTTGACGAGAGGGCTGTGTTCAGGTGACTGCAAACGGTAGCACATGGCTAAACGCCCTCATTTTGCAGATGCGTCTACATCTGTGCTATTTAAAAGCATTTTAACTACTCTCAGGTGAAATGGGTTTTATCCTTTAGTCACAGCCCTGTTTCTAGAATCCCAGATTAGTGCCCACTGGCCCAACCTTCCCAGGCGCTAATCTCCCGCGACGGCTCCTCCTCATCTGCTGGTGTTGGGCACTTTCAGACTCTTGGGAATCTGTTTCTTTATACCTTGTTTGGGGTAGAGTTTTTTCCCAGCCTTAGCTCTGTGGATTGGAATGCGGTTGCCTCATATTTTTTGTCTGACTCTTTAAAGAAAAGCAAATAAATTAAGAAAGGGTAAGTACAGGGAGATAAAACTAGGACTTTTGCCATCGATCCGAGTCATCAAAAGCGGTCATTGCCCTTATTGTTGTTCTGTGACAGGCCAGTAGAACAGCAGGGGTCGATCCATAATTCCTTTGTGGAAAGAGCTGACCTATGAAAAAAACTGGAGTCCACAGAATGTCATAAAAGCTCAGTCCACATTAAAGTTCACCTGTGGTCACTTTTAGCTATAATCAGAATGCCTTGTAGGCTGTTACTGTCCAATTGTTTGCCATCTAAAAGGAAAGGGTGTTCGTTATGGTACATAATTAAGCAATAGAACATTCCTTAGCTTCTACATGAATCTTCTCCAGGTTAAGTAATTTGCAAGGGGGGAAAATGTCATCTTTTATTTTTTCCTCCGGAAGGAATTGATTAGACAGAACAACTAAGGGAAACCCAAGTGTTGAAAGCAGCAGGAGCCCTTTAAATTGCACAGACCTAATTTTACCTACGTTGCTGAAAATGGAGGAGAGAAATCCATTAGCTTTTCACTTTTCTTTCATTTGTGTAATTATCATTATCTCTTCCTCCATTGTGAAGTTATCTATTATGCGAATCCCGTGGGGGCTGCCTTTCTGTCATGATCTGGCTGGCTGTCGGTATCACTCCCTGCAGACCTCCCAGGATGCTGCCCAGAAAAGGAAGGAGTGTGAGCTAAGACAGTCCTGTTAATGGTGCTTATTGTCCTGCCCCTTCTAGCTCTGCTCCATCTGAAGATTTCAGGTCTCTTTTGACCTACAAAATATCTCCGACATGACACCAAGGTCTTGGTGTCTTGTTTTTTTTTTCTTTTTTTCCCATAAACATGACCAGCCACATTTAAATGGCTCTAGAGGGAATATAATTCTTTCCTCTGGTGGCAATATTTTTTCACTGGGTTTGTCATTTTAAGGTAATTGATGTGAGGGGGAATATTTCCCCAAGGAAGGCAAGTGGAGGAATGAACCCGATGTATCTTTCCAAGGAAGAGAAGGGGGTAAGTTGTAGAAGGTAAGACATGGCCATTCATCCTTCCATAACCTCTACCAGGTAAGCTAACTAAGACTAAAAGTTGTGTCACAGAACATGGGAAAATAGTGAGCTGTCCGATAGAGAACCTGAGCTTTGGCAATAAGGGACTGCTTTCCAGAATGATTTTTGGTCAATATAGTGGAGAGCATGGATTTGGAAGGGACTCATTACCTCCGCCAACCATCTTTCTCTAAACACATAAATATTAAGATCAAATATAAGCCCCTAAAAATAGATTTAAATGCATAGCCCAGCTTACAAATTCTAGGAAAAGGGCCCAAAATAAAAAGAAAAGAAAAGCCAGAGCATTAAGAGCTGAGCAGCTGGCCCAGAGGACGTCATTCTCAAATGAAGGTCTTAGTGGCTGGGAGCTGCAGTTTCAACACATCTACTGAGGCAGGAGAGTGAGTTAGTCTTAGGGCGATGGGAAAGAAGATTCATGCATATTGTTGGGGTCTTAATTCCATAAACATATGAGTTAAACTCTTGCTAGCTGGACACTGTGGTGGGTGCCTATAGTCCCAGCTAGCAAGGGACTGAGGCAGGAAGGTCACTTGAACCCTAGAGCTGCTATGAGCTCTGATGCCACAGCACTCTACCCAGGGCAACAAAGTGAGACTCTGTCTCAAAAACTAAAAATAAAACATAACTCTTCCTACCTACAGGTAGACAAAATAAGAAGATTACTGTCTATTCTAGTCCCTGGAAAAAAGAGCCACCCACCATAAATCAAAATGGAGACATGAGGTCTGGATTTATAAGATGGGTATGATGAGAAAATCCCCAAGCTTAGAAATTAATGTAATTTTTTTCTGGAATTGGTGAAACCACTGGAAATACAGCAGAAGTTCGTGTAAAAGTGTTCTATAAAAACATTTATTTACCCCGTTAAGAACTGAATTATGTCACCTCAAAATTCACATGTTGAAGCTCTAACCCCCAGCATGGCTATTTAGACATAGGGCTTTTATGGAGATAATTTAGGTTAAATGGGGTCATAATGACTAGTGTCTTACAAGCAGAGGAAGAGGCACCACGGTTATGTGCATGCAAAGAAAAGGCCATGTGTGGATACCACAAAGAGATGGCCGTCTACAGGCCCAGGAGAGAGGCCTCAGGAGAAACCAACCCTGTCAGCACCTTGACCTTGGACTTCCAGCCTCCAGAACTGTGAGAAAATAAATGTCTTTTGTTTAAGTCCCTCATATTTTGTTCTGATAGCCTTAGCAAACTAAGACACCCTAGGATACTTGGTAGCCTGGGGACCTTCAGTGAAGAT
Organism: Arctocebus calabarensis; assembly: GCA_963573935.1. Classification (NCBI taxonomy): domain Eukaryota; kingdom Metazoa; phylum Chordata; class Mammalia; order Primates; family Lorisidae; genus Arctocebus; species Arctocebus calabarensis. Next base: position 27,420 of record CAUYON010189156.1, on the reverse strand, counting down.
AAATTCACAAGAAAATTTTCTAGATTTCACAAAGAAAGGGAGAGTTGCAAGGAACAACAAACAGGAGAATTTGCACTCCCCAAAACTAAAGGTAATGGAATACGTTGAAATGTATTATAAAATGTTGGTTTAAAATATTTAAAGACATGTCCCGGCATGATGGCTCACACCTGTAATCTCAGCACTTTGAGAGGCCAAGCAAGGCAGGAGGATCCCTTGAGGACAGAAGTTCAAGACCAGGCTGGGCAACGTAATGAGGCTTGTCTCTATAAATAATAAAAAAATCAGCCAATGTGCTGGTATATGCTTGCAGTATTAGCTTTCAGGGAGGATGAGGCAGGAGGATCACTTGAGTCCAGGAGTTTGAGGCTGCAATGAGCTATGATAACACCACTGTACTCTAGCCTGGGCAAGAGACAACAACCCTGTCTCTAAAATAATAAATAAAATAAGATACTTATAGCTATGAAAGAATGCATGGAAACCACAAGTCAAGTACAAAATAATAAGAGAAAAGAATACATGTTTTTGAAAGGGAACCATATATAAATTGTGGAAATAAAAATATAGTTATTGAAATTAAAAATACAGTGGATGGAAAAACAGTATGTTCAACCCAGCTGACCAGAAAATTAGTGAATTGAAATATAAATCTATCAAAAAGAAGAAGAAGAAGGAGAGGAGGAGGAGGGGAAGGGGGAGGAAGTAAAACTGAGGATAGGAATAAAAATAATAAAGAGAGGCTAAGATGCATGAAGGATAGAATGAAAACTTCTAAAATATGTATGGGAAAAATGACAAAAGGTAACAACAGAAAAAAACAGAAGGGGAAGGCAGTATTTGGAAAGTTAAATGCTGAAAATTTTCCTGAATGGAAGATTTAATGCCTTCAGATTAAAGGAATATATTTTCTATTAAAAAATTATATCTAAACATACTGTAATGAAAAAATAAATCATCAAAAACAAAAAAGTCTTAAAAAGCTACCAGGTGTTTTCAAAGAATGGCAATTATGCTAAAGAAGACTTTTCAACAATATATGGAATAATATTTTTAAACTCTGAGAAAAAAAAGTCTCCCTAGAATTCTAGACCCAGTTACACTATCATTAAAGATTGAGAGTAAAATAAAAATGTTTCCAGACAAGTAAATTTACTATTCATAGACTTTCTTAAAATAAGCAGTTAAAAATCTACTATAGGAAGAATGAATTTGAGTAGTATGTGAAAAGCATATGGTCAAAATATATTGATTAAATGAACATTTACTGTAAATGCTAATATTGACCAAGGAGTTGGGGGCAGGGAGTAAAATCAAGATGAAATTAAAATACCAGACAGTGATAATACAGAAGATAGAAGGCCGATTTTGAAAAACTCTGATGTCTTTGTATTGTTAAGGTAAAGGACAAAGATATTAATTGACGTTAAAGTCTCAGTAAATATTTGTATTGAAAATTGAGAATGAAAAATAGATAATTGTTAGATAAATGGTGTGGGTAGGCAAAGGAAAATAATTTAAAAACCAATCAACTCAGTGGGAGTTAGGAAGGGGTTGGGGGAACCAGAGTAAATGGAAAACAGAATAAGGTAGGGAAAAATCCAACGTATCAATAAGCAACATGGATTACATTTGCCTATTAAAACACAAAGACTCCCAGATTCCACTCACAAAATCTGTCTAGATGTTGTTACAACTCTTTCTGGCTTACCTTTTTACTGATGAGAAATTAATTGGCTGCCATTCTTGTCTTTGTTATTCCGTATGTAGTGCGTCTTCTTTTTCTGACTGCTTATAAGATTTTTAAAGTTACTATCAGTTTTAAGCAACTTGATTATGAAATTACAGGGGAGCTTATCCCTCAGCTGATCTACAGATTTAACACAATGTTTTTATAATTACATCGATGGAGATTTATGCAGAGTATCATTATAAGCACATACAGGAACATAACTTTAATAGAATTTTCCAAGTACATTAATTTAGATAAAGGCATAAATGATTGAAATCATAGAATTCATATAAAGAGAAGAATTCAGACTGGAAGCATCCACTTTATAAACTTATAAGGTACAGAAGGCATAGACACGGAGTTGTCACCATTCTCATTATCTAAGTCGACCTTGACTTAGAAATTGGTGGCCATTAGTAAGCTCCTGGTCCTCACATGAGTACATTTTTTTATAAATTGGTCCATACTTTTGTGGCTTCTGGCACAGGTGGTAGTGCCATTGTGCTACTGTGCCCACTTGTAAAGTGCACCTGTTAGCCAGTTAAGAAGTACAAAAGAGCAAGTTGGAAGCAGAGACAAGGGTTGAATGAAAGGTCTTTAATTCCAAATCTCCTTAAAAAGAAAAATAGGGAGATTGGGGGAAAAAATCACTAAATCTACTCATTCCTTAAGCTATCCTGTTGGAAAGGAGCATTACCTTTTTTTTTTTTTTTTAAGTACATGAGATCTGAACTAAACACAGTTAACTCCACCAGACAGATGAAGGAAAATTCAGGGAAGCCGAACATAACCTGATTCAGTTATTCTTTTTTCTCCACTCTGGATAGGGAGACATCCAGGACCACTGACTCTACTTTCTGTGGCACTTCCAGGCAGAACAATGGGCCCATGAACCATCTACTCTCTGAATGTGGGCATTCAAGGCCCGTGAGGATCGGATCCCAGGAGACACGGGATTTCCAGGACTGCACAACAAAGGTAAGAAGCGGTGAGCTCAGTCTTACACTTGCTTGGAAAATGAGAGAACAAAGTAACTAGCTTAGAAGAAGATTCTCCTAGTTCTGGATGGCAGCAAAGAGCAAGGTCCAGGAAAGGATGGACCAGCTGCATTGCCGAGCCCCACAGGGGCAGACCCCAGGGCATGGCCCTCTAGGTGCACTCGGCGCCAGGGTCCCACCTCAGCAAGCCCACCTGGGCCAGTGGCTCATGGAAGTAGTAGTCCTCTTCTATCTTTTAAGGACCACAAGAGGTGAGATCCAAGAAAAGAAAGGTCTCCTCAAAAGTCCAGGCTGCTTGAGACCCCACGACCACTACAGGCCCCTGAGAGGGTGGGAGGAAGAACCACGGTGACGACCAAGATTAAGTTTTCAATGATCTCTCGGGAGTAGAAGATTGGGGGTTACTTTACTTTCATTTTTTTAAACATTAAATAATCTGTATGTCTTAGTGTGAAGGTTATGGTGCAACGAAATCCATCTGCACTATACACCTTTATAGAATAAGGCCATTTAGACCAGTGGGTACTTTTGTTGCTTTTTAATTTTTTTTTTTTTTGTAGAGACAGAGTCTCACTTTGTCTCCCTTGGTGGAGTGCCATGAGGTCACACAGCTCACAGCAACCTCCACCTCCTGGGCTTAGTCGATTCTCTTGTCTCAGCCTCCCGAGTAGCTGGAACTACAGGCGCCCACCACAATGCCCGGCTATTTTTGTGTTGCAGTTCAGCCGAGGCCGGCTTTGAACCTACCACCTTCGGTATATGGGGCCAGTGCCCTACTCGATGAGCACAGGCACCACCCTAAAGTTTTTTGTGTTTTTTTTTTGGAGACAGAGTCTCACTATGTCCCCTGAGGATATTGAGGAGGACAAACTGTATACAGGCTAATGATACCCAATGTTGGGCCCTTAAAAGAAGTAATGGGGTAATGTTTTTGGTAATATATTTAGTAATAACTACCATTTATTAAGTATATTTTGGTAGCTGCATTACTAGTTGCATTGCTACAAAGAAAGACCTGAAGCTAGATAATTTATAAAGAAAAGAGGTTTATTTGTTGAAATACCTTGGTGAGAGAGACGGAAGAGGTGCCAGGCTATTTGCAACAACCAGTTATAATGTGAACTAAGTGGGAACTCTCCCACACCACCAAGCCTTTCATGAGGGATCCGCCCCCCCATGACACCTCCTACCAGGCCCCGCCTCCTACACTGGGGATCAAATTTCAACATAGACTTGGCAGGACCAAACAAACTATGTCCAAGCCATAGCACTTGTGAAGTGAATAAACGAATGAAGGAATTAATGAGTGAAAACTAGAGAATCTTGACATCCCTTCAACTAGAACATCATGATTGTTAAGATAAGCTTTTCTCTGGGGGAGAGGATCTTGCTTTGTTGTCTAAGCTGGTCTCGAACTTCTGAGCACAAAGGGATCGTCTCTCCTCAACCTGCTAAGTAGCTGAGACTATAGGCTCAAGTAACTGCCCCCAGCTAAGATGACCTTTAAGTAGGAAAATGACACATGGAGATGTCATGAGTGACTCAGGGTAAGTGACTAAGTTTTAAGCTATTTTTTCAAGAGAAAGGCCGATTTAGTGTAACTCACACTACTTGGATTTACAGTCAGAACACCTGCTTCTGATTTTGGTTGTGGTCACACACTTGCTCTGTGACCTGGAAAAATCAAATTAACCTCTCAGAGCTGGCCTCAGTATCCTCATCTATGAAATCATGAAAAATAAGGCCTCCCACCTTGCAGAATTATTATCAAGTTAAATGTAACAATGAAACTGAAGGACATAATCCTTTACCTTTTTCCTGGGTGACAGGGAGAAGTGGGAAAAAGAAAGGGTATCTCTGCCAGAATGATGTCATCGATGCATTCCGAGGCCCGTGAAGCCAGTTCAAGGCCATGCAGAGTCAAATGTGTTGATTATTCTCACTTGGAGATTCACCTTCCAGAATCTTTACACAAACGTAAGAGCTTTGTGTTCAGTGTTAACAAGTCAACTGTTCCATTACAAAGTGAATGAACTTTATGGAGCCTTCCTGTGCCAGCCTTCTCTTGTCCTGGGCTTGGGGGTGCGAGCATCTGCAGAATCACTGCTCAGAGTCACATTCAAGCAGACTGGCATCAAGGCCTGGTGTAGGAGCCCTTTGGGGTGTGGTTCAATCACTAACCCCACCAGGAGTTCTCCTGGGGTGGGAAGAGGCAAGGACTCTTATCTTTTAAGGGATGACTCAGGCACGAGGCAGAAGACGGTGTTCTCTATCTCTCCTGTTTGTCTTCCAAGCTTCCCTCCAGAGAACCCCACTACACAAAGGGTGGGGCAGGGGTGTGAAGTCATCTCTGACAAACAGAAATGAGCAAACATACCTTCTTACATCTGCTACTTTGTCTCACACTTCTGTTGTGTTATAATCCATGCACATCCCCATTGACCTTGACACCAATGGTGTGTTGGATAGAGGCTGCAAGGCTGGACCCTCCAACTCCCCACCCCCACCCCCGAGCTGCAGGAAGGGTGCCCCCACCCCTGGGTCCCCTGGGAGGCAGGCAGTGACGCAGGCCACCTCCGGAATGGGCAGGAAGCAGCAGCCCTGAGTCACGCTGAGTGCTGTGACTCTGGCACCCCCCCAGGCGACAGGCAGAGGCTGCACCAGGGTTGATTTGTTACCCGGTGTAGGACGTGCCAGCTTGTTTCCTGAAGAAAAACAGGCCGTCTGTGATCGACCCCGAAGCGCAGTTTCTCCCTGTGTGACTAAAGAGAACCGGGGAGGAGAGGCCAGAGGAGGATCGAGGCGCCGCATGCAGGCCGCCTGCCAAGCGCAGGAGCCGACGAGGGAACAGCCCGAAAGGTGGGAAGTCTTTCCCATCACAGGTGCTCACTCCACATTTCCCTCCACTGTCCCCTCTCGTCAAAGTGAGAAACAAACGAACAAACCCCCAAATAATCAAATAAAACGGAATTAAAGTTAGTTTGATTCAGCGTCTTGCTGAGGACTGCTCCTCATGCAGCCCAGGCCTGAGCAAACTGTGGGAGGTGACAGCTTTCTCTTCCAGGTCTGGTGGTCAGGGCTGGCTGGCTGCAAACCCCGAGCAGCAGCGCCAGGGACGAGTGTTTTAAAGATGTGAGGACCCACCCTCCTCCCTCCCCCCATCTCAGCGAGGGTGAGGGACAAGGATTCCTGAAACCTGGATCGAAGCAATTCACTTTACAGTGAAAGAGAAGGCTAAAAATGCAAATGGCCCCAGCAGAGGTGGGCACACTAGCAGAGGAGCCTGAGAAGCATCGTGTACCCAACGCCCCTGCAGGAAACAGCCAGGCCCACACAGACAGCACCCCTCCTGAGTCACAGGGAGATGCCCCTGGGTGAACCAGAGCTGTACATCAGGCACCTCACATTCCCTCAGGGAGAATGACGTGAAGACAGACCCCAGAATTTGCTGTGTGTATAATTTAGAGTTCATTGCAGGGACGTCAACTTGAATGATTCTGATTCTGTAGAATCAATTCAGCCATTTTAGAAAACTCACTACGTTGTCTGAGCTTCTAAAAATCGAGATATTCCTAGCTAGGGCAACCTGAAACTAAGGCCTGCCGTTTAAATAATTACTATTAATTTTATTTTTGCAGAGATAATCCGTTCATACATTCAGATATTAGATCTGTATAAAAAGATATACATTCAGAATTCCACTTCCTCTCCAGCCCCATTCCCCTCCGTGCCTGTAAGGAACCACTTTTGTTACAGGGATATGTCCTTCTGTGTACCATTATGCAAATACTGACCGAAATGAATATACTTATATGGACAAGGCTTCCCTCCCTCAGTGGGTTCTTAATCCCCAGAACCTATGGATTTGTTACTTAAAAAGAGACTTTGAAGATCTTGAGATGGATTATCCAGGTGAGCCCAGGGCAATCACAGGGGTCCTTCTGAGGGCCAGGGAGGAGGGCCAGGGGTGGTTTGAAGATAGAGAGACGGGAAGATGCTGCCCTACTGGCTTTGATGGGGGAAGAAGGGGGAAGGAAAGGAGCACAGGGAGAAGGCAAGGCAAGGAGATGGTTGTCTCCTAGAGTTTCCAGGAAGACAACACTCCTTAGACTTAGAACCTCCAGAACTAGCAGAGAATAAACTTGGGTTGCTTCCAACCATTAAGTTCACCGTCATTTGTTACAGAAACAGTAATTTTCACCTTTTCCTTAAACAAAAGTTAGCATATATGCTCTGGATAGGGTGTCCCAAGAGTCTTAGCTACGTTTTAGGCATCAATAACTTTGGCATTATAAATGCTACAAATGCTAAAAGGGAAAGAGCCCCCTCAAAAGGTTTCTGTGGGCAGATTGAGCCCAGATACTTCCAAAGAACGAATTAAAGAATATTTTGGAGCCTTTGGAGAGATTGAAAATATTGAACTTCCCATGGACACAAAAACAAAGGAAAGAAGAGGATTTTCTTTTATCACGTATATGTATGGAGAGCCAGTAAAGAAATTGTTAGAAAGCAGGTATCATCAAGTAAGTGTGAAATTGCAGTTGCACAGGGGCGGAGCCTGTCGCTCAAGGAGTAGGGTGCCAGCCCCCCATGCCAAGGGCGGCAGGTTCAAATCCAGCTCCAGCCAAAAAAAAAAAAAAAAAAATTGAAGTTTCACAGCCCAAAGAAGTGTAGCAGCAACAACAATGGCAAAAAGGAGGAAGAGGCACTGCAGCCAGGAGACCAGGGGGTCCTAGGGGTGGAGGTCAAGGTCAGGGCCAAAACTGGAACCAAGGATTCAGTAACTATGATCAAGGATATGGAAAGTGCAATAGTGCCAACAGTGATGACCAAAAATACAGTGACTGTGGCAGATATGGTTATACTGGGTGTGTCTGTGGGAGCTATGGCTATGGACAGGGGTCTGCGGGCTGCAGTGGTCAGCAGAGCCCAGACAGCAATCACCAGCACAACAACCAGCCGTACTACCGGGCAGGGGAGAAGACTGGAGGGGATGCTGAGGTCACCTCTTGCAGGGTCAGATCGAGGATTGGTCTTCTGTTGATCTAACATGATTATGTTGTGAAAGACTTTCTAGTGTCCAACTGTGTCCAGCTGTACATGGCTGGCAATTAGTTTTCTTTATTTTTACTTCTTCTTTTGCAATCCATGTTATGACTTAATGTGGGTTCGTATTTATATTCATTTTATTTGTATGATTTCATGTTATACCTCAAATAAATGCTTCCTTATGCAATGGATTAAAAACAAAAAAAAGTAGGACATTCTGACACAAGAGCTACATCATGGAGAACCGTGATCACTTATGCTAAGTGACATAAGCCCATCCCAAAAGGAAATGATTCCATTCAAATGAGGAACCTAGAGTAGTCAAATTCAGAGACGGAAAGTAGAATGGTGTTTGCCAGAGAGAGAAGAGGAAGAAGAACTAGGGAACCATTGTTTAGTGAGCATGGAGTTTCAGCTTAGAAATATAAAATGTGTTCTAGGCAGCGCCTGTGGCTCAGTGAGCAGGACGCCAGCCCCATATACCGAGGGTGGCGGGTTCAAACCCGGCCCCGGTCAAACTGCAAAAAAGAAAAAAAAAACATAGCCGGGCATTGTGGCGGGCGCCCGTAGTCCTAGCTACTTGGGAGGCTGAGGCAAGAGAATCGCCTAAGCCCAGGAGTTGGAGGTTGCTGTGAGCTGTGTGACGCCACGGCACTCTACTAAGGGCGATAAAGTGAGACTCTGTCTCTACAAAAAAAAAAGTGTCCTAGAGACGGATGGTGCTGAGGGTTGTACAGCAATGAGAACTTTATGTTATGTATGTTTTACCACAATAAAAAATAATAAAAGAAAATAGATTAAGATACAATTAACACGGATGTTTACTGTGTCAAGCTTTATACTTACAACCATGTATTAAATGTATTTTCTGCATATTTGCTATGCTTCAGCAAAAAAAATCAATTATTATAAACCAGAATAGGGGTATAAGGCAGGCAATGTGGCTCACACCTATAATCCTAGCACTCTGGAAGGCTGAGGCAGGTGGAGTTCAAGACCAGCCTGAGCAAGAGCAAGACCCTGTCTGTAAAACTAGCCAGGAGTTGTGAAGGGCGCCTGTAGTCCCAGCTACTTGGGAGGCTGAGGCAAGAGAATTACTTGAGCCTAAGAGTTTGAGGTTGCTGTGAGCTATGATGTCACTGCACTCTACAAAGGGTGACAAAGTGAGACTCCATATCAAAAAAACAAAAACAGAAACAAAACAAAAACAGAATAGAGGTATATTTTATCAGGACCTCTGCAGGCCAGGTACTCTAGGCTGTCAGTCACAGAATAAACCTGTTAACAAACTTTGTTTTTAAAATAAATAAATAAATAATAAAAACCAGAATCGATCATGGCAGTGGCCATAATAAGGGAAAGTTGTTTTGTAAAGCTTTTGCTATCGTTTGAAGTGTGTATGCGTAATGCATGAGTGTGCACACTCTGTTAGGATATAAAATGTGTTTTGGGTTGTTGTTTCTTTAAAATTGAAGAAACATGCAGCAGCTAGTCTCCGGGTCTCCACATCTTATTGTGTGGCCCCTTCCATGCTTTCATCAGTGGAAGTAATTTAATTCTGACATTCATTTATTCGAGCAGAAAAATCCTTTCTCTGGGGTCTTCTCTTCACCATAATCATTTTTTTCCTTTTGACTGCTCATGGTAGCTAGCTCTTATCTGCTAGATGAACCACATTCTGTCATCTTGCTCCATGGCCTGGTCATGAAAGCTTTTGCATACATCATGATGAGAGATCATGACATGAGCATTATGCTTCAATTCAGGAAAACTACAGTTCCCTTAAATCATAGAGTGTGAATATTAAAATTCCTTGGTGGTTATAGTTCTACATTTCTTATGCTCATAGGAACCCTCTCTATAACATCTGAAATAGTAGATTGTTCATCTTGGGCCTCAACACTTCTAATGACAGTAAGGCATCTTAATTCTTTGTTGAGTAGCCTTTGTTGCTAGAAAGTATGTTAAGAGTAGTTTCGTGGCAGAATTCGGTGGTAAATCACCCTGGAGCCTGTAGAGACAGCTCTGATGAACTAAGCTGTGGTCAAACAGGTATTTGAAACATATTCATTACCTATGTTTCAAAAGCATCCTTCATGGGGCATGTGCTTTGTTTAAAAGTGCACTTTAATTCTCTGTGTTTTAACAAAGCTGAGTGCTTAATACTGAGGCACTTCTAACACAGCAGAGGGGGCATTTCGTTGGGTCTTATGAAGAAAGAATAGTGACTGTGTGACAAAGGCAAAGGTTTTACAAGTTGTCTCTTTAAAACACTCCAACCTTTTTGGAGAATTACCATAAAACTTGCATTATTCCTTCCCAGTGCCAGTAATCAAAGGGGCAGAAAAATGTTCTTTGCTGTTTATTTTCTATGACCTTAAACCACAGGAGATAGCTCAACAGAATTGTCTGGAAAAAGGTCACAAAATTATCATCACTGGAGAAAAGGTTGCAATAATCCAAGGCTAAAACCACATGAAATCACAGCAGACACCATAACCCAAGCCCAGCCATCAAAATCCTCTCTTTGTTTTTTTATTTTATTTATTTATTTGAGACAGAGTCTCACTACGTCACCCTCGTTAGAGTGCTGTAGCATCACAGCTCACAGCAACTTCAAACTCTTGGGCTTAAGCAAGTCTCTTGCCTCAGCCTCCCAGATAGCTGGGACTACTGGTGCCTGCCATAATGCCTGACTATTTTTTTGTTGTTGTTGCAGTTGTCATTGGTATTTAGTAGATCTGGGCTGGGTTCAAACCCGCCAGCCCTGGTGTATATGGCTGGTGCCATAACCACTGAGCCACAGGCGCTGAGCCGATATCCCTCTCTAAAAAGGCTTTCTTTTCTTGCTTAACGGCAGGATGATGGTCTTTTGAAATGCTAGTCTGCTACCCTCTTCATTTGCCAGCAAATTAATACAATTCTCTTTCCTTTTCTTTAAACCACTTGTCCTCATTCTTCATTCTCATGGATTCAGCCTCAGGAGCAAATATCAAACTTTTGGTAATAACTGCACACTAGTTATTACATTCTACTCTCATGGTCCCGTAGAAGGAACCTCCCAAGACTTGGTGGGTGAGGTCTTCTTAGATGGTGCGGCCTCTGCTCCCACCTCGACCCTATTACAGGGGGTGAGAAGAGTGGAGGTGCTTCAGCAATGCCCGTGGCTGATGGGTGTGTCCAATTCCAGGATCAGTCTTTGGAAGTCCACTTGGTGAGTACACGTGCATCATCACAAAAGGTTTGAGATACACAAAAATCAAGACACGTGAAATCTGCGTGGATCGAAACAAATGAAGCCTTCCCAGCAACACCGATAAGCCAAGCAAATTAAAACTTGCGTGGGTGAATCAGAAAGGACACTGTCAACTGTGTTTTTTGGAAGTGAAATAATGGACCCTAACACAGTCCATCTCAAAACTTTTGTAATGACCTCCATCTGGCCACATGATTTTCAACCAGGGTGCCAAGACAACACACAGGAGAAAGGACTGTCTCCTTAATAACTAGCGTTGGGAAGCTGGCTATTGTTAAAGACATTGATGGGAGGCCATTGTGTTTTAGGGTCCTGCACAAGACCCCAGCAGACAAGACAAACCATAATGAGTTACTTGTGCTAAGTCTCTCATAATCAAACAGAACTTTGAAACAGGCCAGCTTTTTTAAAAAAACAGGAGATTTTGCAGCCAATCAGAAGGGGTCTAGTTTACCTGAGCTAGCATGATAAGGAAGTCCTGCGTTTTAACCCTGTAAGGAAAGTAACTTTAAAATGACCGATCTGTTTTTTGTTCCTTATTTCCGCTTTCTTCAGTTTTTTTTTTTCTTTCTGCCTATAAAGCTTCTTCAGTTTAGTGTTGCTATAACAGAATGCCTGGGGCTGAGTCATTTATAAAGAAAAGAGGTTTAACTTGTCGTTCTTCAGGCTCTGGCATTTCCTGGGCTTCTGGTGAGGGCTTTTGGGGCCACTTTATAACCTGGCAGAGAAGGTCAGACGGGAAGCAGATGTGTGCCAAGAGCCAAAACCTGACGGGCAGCTTGGCTTTATCACAACCACTCTTGGGAGAACGTTCCCCGAGAGGGAGAACTCACTCAGTCCCGTGGGAATGACAAGCCCTTCCCGAAGGATCTGCCCGAACATCAGCTGGAGTCGTGGCACCAGGAGTCCCAGCTACTCGAGAGGCGGAGGCAGGGGATCAATCAAGGTTCCTGTGAGCTGTGACGACACCACTGCATTGTCCAGCCTGCGTGACAGAGCTGGACATTCCTCAGTTTTAATTCAAGAGTTCAATTCTTTAGTTTCCCTCAGATCTGTATTTTTCATCTGCTGGGAATTTCTGAACAATTTAAGAACAAATGTTGGCCCAGCAGCTTGGGAGGCCGAGGCAGGACTATCATTTGACCCAAGTGCTTAAGACCAGCTGCTCAAGACCAGATTGGGCAACACTGTGAGAGCCTGCCTCTATGAAAATTTTTAAAAAATTACTCAAGCATGGTGGTATGTGCCGGTAGTCCCAGATACTTGATAGGCCAATGCTGGAGGATTGCTTGAGCCCGCAAATTCAAGGTCATGAGCTATGATCAGGGCACCGCATTCCGGCCTCAGTGACAGAGCAAGATCCTGGCTCAGAAAATAAAAAAAATACGTTAAGATGCCGTCTTTTAGGCGGCTCCTGTGGCTCAAAGGAGTAGGGCGCGGGCCCCATATGCCAGAGGTAGCGGGTTCAAAACCAGCCTCAGCCAAAAACTGCACAAAGATGCCGTCTTTAGTTTCTATAAGAAACCACAGCATCTGACTTTGGCGCACTTGCCATAGTTATTTTCATTCCCTTAGCTAGCTTCTGGGCTAGGAAGGTGTTCACAAACTTCCCACGAAGAGACTCCAGATTTTCCTCTATTTCCACATTTTGGGGCCTAGTAGGCCCCTCAGAGAGGTCCCTATTCCAAATCAGCAGCTTGAAAGTATCAAGTATTGGGAAGAATATAAGGTAATCAAAATTTTCATACTTACATTTTGGAATCTATCTGCTTCTTTAAAATTTCAATTTGGTTATGTGGCATTTAGCATGAGTGACTCCATTTTGGTTTGGTCTGATCTGTTGTATTCTAGTGTTTAGTCTATATTTTCTTTTCTGGATTAATATGAGGGTACAGATATTTAGGCTACATTGTTTTCATCTCTAAGGTAGAGTTCAAGTTGCAGTTGCGCTCTTCACCTGGGGGTGTGCTGAGCACCCTCACATTGTTCATGGAAGGTGAGAACCCGCCAATCATCCTTCCTTCTCCCCCATTCCCCTCCCCCTCCTTAGGCTGTAAATACGGGTTTTTTTCATATTAGTATTGAGTACACTGGATTCTTGCTTTTCCACTCTTGTGATACTTTACTAAGAAGAATGTGTTTCAAATCTATCCAGGTAAATACAAAAGATGTAGTTTCCATCTTTTCTTATGACTGACTAGTACTCCATGTTATACATAAGTTCTAACAGTTTATTTGATTTAGAAATTTGGTATTGTTCTTCTTTGTCATCACTGCTGCTATTTTTTTGTTTTGTTAAAAAACAGCAACCAAATGTACAAATGTAAGATATTTTTATCACAGGTTTACTAAAGAGCCATTTATATATTGTCTTTCTAGGATTTCAAGCTACTTCATTGCTTTCCCACAGCCTGTCCCCATGGCAACAGTACCAAGTGCCATTTTAGCAGGATTTACTTAGTAACTTTCAGCATCAATACAATTTTTGCATCGTTTTTCTTCTTGTTTATACCTAATTAGAAAGATTAATGACAAATTGATAGAGACAATATCAAATACTGCCAAATTCATTGAGGCCAGCATTATCCTCACAGTAAAGGGAGACAAAGATACCCCAGGAAAAGAAAACTAAGAGTCAACATCCCTGATAAACATAGATACAACAGTCCTCAACAAAGACTAACAAACCAAATTCAACAGTGCATTAAAAGAGTCAACCCCCTGATCAAGTAGGATAAATCCCTGGGATGCAAGGATGGTTCAGCAAAAGACACTAATACCATATACCACATTAACAGAAAAAACACACAGATCATGCTAATCTCAAATGATGCAGAAAAAGAATATGACAAAATTCAATACCCTTTCATGATTAAAAAAAGAAACTCTCAATAAGCTAGGAATAGAGGGAAAATAACTCAAAATAATATAGGCCATACATGAAAACCCCACAGTTAATATTATATTCAGTGATGAAAAACTAAAAGCTTTTCTACCAAGATCAGAACCAAGACAAGAATCTCCAGTATTGCTACCTCTATTTGACATAGTACTAGAAGCCCTTGTCAGAGAAATTAAGCAAGAAAAAGAAATAAAGGCATCAAAAAGGAAGAGGTAAAATTGTCCTTGTTTGCAGAGGATGTGATCTTATATATAGAAACTCTAAAGACTCCACAAAGGACTGTTAGAACTAATGAACAAATTTAGTAAAATTGCAGGATATAAAATCAATACTCAAAACCAAGTGTGGTGGCTCACACCTCTAATCCCAGCACTCTAGGAGGCTGAGACAGTTGGATTGCTTGAACACAGGTTTGAGCAGCCTGAACCAGAGCAAGACCTCATCTCTAAAAATACCCGAGCATTGTGGCAGGTGCTTGTAGTCCCAGCTACTTGGGAGGCTGAGGCAAGGGAACTACTTGAGCCCAAGAATCTGAGGTTGCTGTGAGCTATGATGCCATGGCTCTCTACTGAGGACAACAAAGTGAGACTCAGTCTAATATATATATATATATATATATATATCAGTGGCTCATATCTGTAATCCTAGCACTTTACGAGGCTGAGGTCGGAGGATCACTTGAGCTCAAGAGTTCAAAACCAGCCTGACCAAGAGTGAGACTCAGTCTCTACTAAAACACATTTTAAAAAATTAGCTGGGTACAGTGGCATGTATCTGTAGTTCCAGCTACTTGGGAGACTGAAGCAGGAGGATTACTTGAGCCCAGGAATTTGAGGTTGCAATGAGCTATGATGACACCACTGCATTCTAACCTGGGTGACAAAGCAAGACTCTATCTCAAAAAGAAAAAAAAAATTGCATTTCTATACACTAATAACAAACTATCTGAAAAAGAAATGAGGAAAACATCCCATTTACAACAGCATCAAAAAGTATAAAATATTAGGCATAAACTTAATTGAGGAAGTGAAAGATTGTACATTGAAAACTATAAAACATTGGTAAAAGAAATTAAAGAAGACAATAAAGAATGGAAAGGCATTTGTTTTTATTGGTAATTGGAAGTCTTAATATTGTTAAAATGTTTATATTACACAAAGTGATCTACAGATTTAATGCAATCTCTATCAGAATCCCAGAGCAGTTTTTTATGAAAACAGAAAAAATAATTTTAATATTCAAATGGAATCACAAAAACCCCAAAGAGCCAAAGCAATTTTGAAAATTAAAAAATATATATAGGAATCATGCTTCTTGATTTCAAAATATATTACAAAGCTATAGTAATTAAAACAGTATAACACCAATGTAAAGACAGACATATGGACTAATGGTACAAACAGAGCCCAGAAATAAGTCTACACATAAATGGCCAACTTATCTTTGACAAAGATGCCAACAATACATACGGGGGTATGTATAGTCTGAAAGTCAGTATTGGGAAAAGTGGATATGCACATGCAAAACAGTAAAATTGGATCCTTGTTTTATACCTTACACAAAAATGAACTCAACATAGATTAAAAGCTTGAATTTATAACTTGAAACTGTAAAACTCCTGCCAGAAAACATATGGCAAAGCTTTGTGACTTTGGTCTTGGCAATGGATTCATAGATATGACACTAAAAAAACAGACAAAGCAAAAGCAAAATGAGGCAGATGGGACCCACATCAAACTAAAACAAAGGAAACAATAGAATGAAAAACCAAACTACAAAATGAGAAAAAGTATTTGCAAACCATATATTTGATAAAGGTTTTTATTCGTACATAAGGAACTCCTACAAATTGATAGGGAAAAAACCTTAATAACCCTATTAATAAGTGAATCTAGGACCTGAATATAATTTCTCCAAAGAAAACATACACATGGCTAACAGGTACATGAAATGATGCTCAATGTCACTAATCATCAGGGAAATACAAAACCAAAACCAATGTGAGATATCACCTAATGCCTGTTAGGGTGACTGTTATTAAAAAAAAAAAAAAAAAAAAGACAAGTCTTGGAAAGGATGTGGAGAAATTGGAATCTTTTACATTGTTGGTGGAAAGGCAAAATGGTGCAGTAAAAAATAAAAATAAAAATTTTTATTTTTATATGTTGAGAAAAGAAAAAATAAAAATAAAAATTTGGAAATGACAGAGACAGAAAATAGGGTAGAATACATGTTAAAGTCCTTGGAAATAAAATGTACATACATCTAAATGTTGTAGGCTTTTTATTTCAAATTACATGAAAAAATTACAGGAAATAATATAGTGATTCCTTTAAAAATTAAAAATAGAACTACTATGTGATCTAGCAATCCCACTACTGATTAGACATTCAAAGAAAATGAAATCAGTATTTCCAAGAGATATCTACACTACCAATGTGGCATTATTCACAAAAGGTGATATATATTTATATAAACAACCTAAGTGTCTATCAATGGAAGCCTGGATGTAAAAAAATATGGTATATTCATACAGTGGAATAATCTTCTGTCTTAAAAAGGAAAGAAAATTCAACAGGAGCAGTAGCTCACACCTGTAATTATAACATTCTGGGAGGCCAAGAGGGTGGATTACCTGAGCTCAGGAGTTTGAGACCAGCCTGAGCAAAAGCGAGACCCTATCTCTACTAAAAATAGAAAAACTAGCCAGGCATTGTGGCAGGCACCTGTAGTCCCAGCTACTCGGGAGGCCGAGGCAAGAGGATCACTTGACCCTTGACCCCTACAGTTTGAGATTGCTGTGAGCTATGGAGCTATGGCACTCTACCTAGGGTGACATAGTGAGACTCTGTCTCAAAAAAAAAAAGAAAGGAAACTTTACCATATGCAACAACATGAATGAGAACATTATGCTAAGTGTATGTAATAAGCCAGTCCCAGAAGAACAAATACTTCATGATTCTACATATATGAAGTATCTAAACTAGTCAAAGTCACAGTAGCAAAAAATAGCATGATGGTTGCTGGGGGGAGAAGGAAGGAGGGAACGGGGAGTTGCTAATCAATGGGTATAAAACTCCTTCTCTGCCAGATGAATACGTTCTGGAGATGTGCCGTACAACATCATGCCTACAGACAACAGTACTGTACACTTAGAAACGGTTGACAGCATAGATCACGTGTTAGCTGTTCTTGCCACAATGAAATAAAAAATAAAAATAAAAATTTGTAAGTGATAGAGACAGAAAATAGGGTAGAATACATGTTAAAGTACTTGGAAATAAAATTTACGTACATCTAAATGTTGTAGGCTTTTTATGTCAAATTACATGAAAAAATTCTCAACACTGAATTCTAAGTAGAAAACACTTAGAATAAAACAAAAATGATTAATTCTATACAGGAGCTAAATCTGATAGGATAGCTATTAGCAATATTAGTAAAATTGGATTATGCACGATCCTACATGTCTTTCTAATGGTTGCTTTTTTTTCTCTTAATCGCCAAGAAAGAAGGGGTTTCAGTCTCTCCATGTTTGAACATTTAATAACCATTTTCATTGTTTGGGGGTTTGTTTTCAAATATTCTGCTTAATTTAAGAATTATTCTAGGGCCCGGTGCAGTGGCTCATGCCAGTCTTAGCACTCTGGCCGGCTGAGGCGGCTGGATTGCTTGAGCTCATGAATTCAAGACCAGCCTGAGCCAGAGCAAGACCTTATCTCTAAAAAAAATAGCAGGGCATTGTGGCCGGCAACTGTAGTCCCAGCTACTTGGAAGGCTGAGGCAAGAGTATCGCTTGAGACCAAGAGTTTGAGGTTGCTGTGAGCTGTGACATCACAGCTCTCTACCAAGGGTGACAAAGTGAGACTCTGTCTTAAAAAAAGGAAAAGAATTATTCTAAATATTGAGACTAGCAGATCCTAACAATCCTCCCCCCTGCCCTTCTGAATTCTGTCAGGTATGAGATGAAGGAAGAAAACACTCAGGCCAAATTATGTCTTAAAATAAGACTGGAGGACTTATTTTTAAATTAAGAGAGAGAGGAAGAATAGTATTATTCAACTAAAAGGTTGAAACCCAAATGTCCAACCAGACACAAATAGATAAACAAAACGTGCCATATTCGTATTTTCCAGCCATAAAAAAAGAATGAAATGCTGATACACACTGCAATGTGGATGAACTTTAAAAAGCATTAGGCTAAGTGGAAAAAGCCTGACACAAAAGACCATGTATTACATAATTCCATTTATATGAAAGTCCAGCTTAGACAAATCTATAGAGATAGAAAGTAGATTAGTGGTTATTTCCAGGTAGGGGTGGATGGGCCATTAGGAGGGTGATAGCTAAAAGGAATGGCATGTCTTTTTGAGGTCATAAAAATGTTCTAAAATCAACTATGATTGTTGCACATACATGTGAATATACTAAAAACCATTTGATTGTACACTATGCATGGATGAATTGTATGGTAAGCAAATTACAGTAGAACCGCTCTACTTTGACCATGCAAGGGACTGTAACAAACTAGTCAACATACCGAGGTGGTCAATCTAAGGAACTAGCTTTACTGTACTGATAATGTACATGAGGTGCACATCTAGTCTATAAAAATTAGGTCAACTTAAGGAGGTGGTCAAAATAGGGAGGTGGTCAATCACTGGAGGTTCTACTGTATATCCAGAAAGAGCTGTTTAAAAAAAAAATAGGCTTTTGGAGACCAGATAGGGGCACACCACTCACCTTCCTGAGATTTTGTTGTGTGGCCTGGTCCTTATTCCCATGCCTTGCACAGTAGGTGCTGAATGAATGTCTGCTGACTTTTAGTAGTTTCAAGTTCTAGTTCAAAGAAATAAGCATCTAGCATACCTATATTTAAAGAAAAAGCATCAACACGAGCCCGGAACATGTCTTCCCTATTCAGAGGTTTGTTGCTTAAAAATCTCAAGTCTTGGCTCAGCGCCTGTGGCTCAAAAGGCTAAGGCGCCAGCCGTGTACACCAGAACTGGTGGGTTCGAATCCAGCCTGGGCCTGCCAAACAACAATGACAGCTGCAAAAAAAATAAATGGCCGGGCATTGTGGCGGGTGCCTGTAGTCCCAGCTACTTGGGAGGCAGAGGCAAGAGACTCGCTTGAGCCCAGGAGTTGGAGGTTGCTGTGAGCTGTGATGTCACAGCACTCTATCCAGGGTGACGGCTTGAGGTTCTGTCTCAAAAAACAAAACAACAAAAAAAAAATCTCAAGTCTTGGTAGGTTACTTCTTCACTGGAGAAGATGGAGACAAATAATGCCGACAATAAACGAGGCAGGTGCAGGGTCACACAAACTTTTTCTACACTCACAGCCTTCTTGAAGAAAAAAAAATTTCGGGCGGCACCTGTGGCTCAAAGGAGTAGGGCACTGGCCCCTTATGCCAGAGGTGACAGGTTCAAACCCAGCCCTGGTCCAAAACTGCAAAAAATAATAATAATAATAAATTTCCACATCACCCTAACAAAGGTGCTATAATCTGCCAAATCCACACGTGTAAAATGGAGATTTAACATTTATCTGATAAAGTTAACTTGAGAATAAAATTCAAATTTGTATGACTTTTTTTAGCAAGTCCTCAATAAATGACAATTACTGTGTAACACATCCCTAGAAGAAAATACTTAAAAACAATTCTATTTACAGACCTGCCTACCCAAACAATAACCAAATAGCAAATTGTGTTGATTCATAATCATTTTAATTTCCTCCACTTTCTGACTCCAGGTTATTTACTTAAGCAAAATAGTTAACAAAAAATGATTGTTAAAAAATTGGTAATGATGGCAGGAGAAATATGACACGTAATAATTTTAATATCTTCGTATTGAAATGCCAGAGGAAATCCAATTTTACAATTATCTAGAGTCAACAGTTAAGGACTCTTTGATATTTGTAAAGTAGTAACATTCACCTAATTATTTGGCCACAGCTACATAAAACCCTCTTTTAAGAATTCTGTACAAATTGCAAGTAATAAAGTATGGGCTTAACGGCTGTAGAAAAGATACAAGAAAGGGCTGTGCTTTACAGACTGAATATTTTACTTCCAAAGCTTATTTCAACACACCAAGTGAAAAAATGAATGGGATTCAGAGGAGTGTGTTTCTATTTGGCGGCTGCTGCCATGGCGACTGGATCATGAGCTGGCTTGCAAAGGAAGCCTCTCTGCAGACAGCTGCCCACCGTGAAGGACGGCAGCTGCATTGCCACCCTGCCCTCCTTTGCATCCCCCTCATTAGAGTTGCTTCCAAAATGTTTCTAGAACATTGATCTCAATTTCATGAAACCTCAGATATGACAAGCAACTCCTTACTCAACAGAATTGAAAAGTGAGCTCAGTTCCTTCCCTCCCCACCCCAGTGGCTTCTCATGTGCTGAACCAGTAACTGCCAATGGCCAGCTCTTTGTGCCTTAAAATATAATCCTAGGCAGAGACTCCTTCCAATTTGTAAAGTATTGCTCCCCATTGCTCCCCAGTTACTGAAAGAAGGGCAGCCCATGGAGACTGGAAACAGTAAGGAATAGCGGTTAGGAGAGTTGACCTACAGTTACACAGCAGGTGCCCAAGGTCAAGTTCCCCCTGTTCTCTTATCTCCCACCTCCCACTCCCTGCTACCCTCCCCCACTGTGAAGGACTCCTGGGTGGAGATTTTTATGCAGGAATTCATTGGGAAACACCATCTGTAAGGAGGAAGGGGAACCATCTGATGACAATTCATTAGCATTAGAGGCCTGAGCTGACCCCAGTGGGGCTCTTAGCACCTTCAAAGTTGGCTTCCCTTTGCTTCTCTTTATCAGAAATGTGAACTGGTAAAATCAATGTATCACAGAAACTTGTAGCTCAAAGAGGTCATTAGGACTGTAGGATCCTGAAAGCCCCACATTTCCTGGCACCTCCAGCCCAGAGGTGCACACAGTGTGACAGCTCAGGAGCACTGGGAACCATCCAGCTCAGACCAGTTCCAACAGCAAAGGGAGTTTCCCTTTTTCTAGTGAGAACCCTCCCCAAACCTCTTTAGCTGAATCCTTGTGCCTGCCCCTACAGCATCAGTCCCCAGCCTTTTGGGACCTGTTTCATGGAAGACAATTTTTCCACAAAAATTGTGGGGTGACCAGGGGATCAGGAAGGGGAGCTCAGGCCCTGACAAGGGGGATGGGAAGTAGCGTGCTCCCCCCACTCACCTCCTCTCTGCTCCCGGTTCCTAGCAGACCACAGCCCAGCACCAGTCTGCTGCCTGGGGGTGCGAACCGCAGGCCCAAGAAGCAAAATCGGGAACATAGCAAAACTTCTTCTCTAAAAAGAAAAAAGAAAAGAAAGAAAATATATTTTTACAAAACGAAAGAACAACTGGAAAGAGTTAGACTTTGACCCCATTACGAGCTAACAAGTAGATGCTGGCAGAAGATGCGAGACCCCTGAGTCGGAGACGAAGGACGTCATTACTCCCAGCACAGCGGACAGCTGCAGCTTCAGGTTTGCATTAGTTCCTCTTGATCACCAAGTTCCACAGCAGAAACATAGAGGGACCCAAGTGGGTGTCGCACGGGGGTGGGGGGGTGCATCAGAGCTGAGAAGCCCTGAGCTGCAAGCAAACCTATCTGACTTTTGCCCACAGCAAGACATTATCTTTATTATACTGGACATCAAACAAATCTGTCCTCTGTTCTGTCTTCCAAGATCCTTCAATAGATAGTCCAGAAGAAAAGCTGCCAGTGCTTAAGTTCACAAGACATTCAAGAAATGTGAGACCCTCATGGAGAATGGTCTCTCCTTAGTGATACATTCCACCCTTTGATGAGCAAATGGCATGTTTCCAGAACAGCATGTGTGACATGTATGACAGGAAATAAATTGTTGCAGCCATTTCTGGAAAATACTATCTGCTATGGTGACCTTGTACAATGACTCTTTCAGTGACTTCATTTCCCTATTCTTAAAAATGGAGATTAATAATTCTTACCTCTTAAGGATGTAGGGAAGAAAGATTCTTTAATTCATGTAAAGATTTTGAATAGTGTATACCACATAGAAAGGACTATGTAAATACAACTGTTCCTAAGATTATTATATATAGCTCATACATTAACCATAGAATTTATTTATTTTTATTCTTTCCTTTTTTGTTTTTTGTTTTTTGGACAGAATCTCACTCTGTCACCCTGGGTAGAGTGCCATGATGTCATAGCTCACAGTAACCCCAAATTCTTAGGCTTGAGCAATCCTTCAGCCTCAGCCTCCCAAGTAGCTGGGACTATAGGTGCCTGATAAAATGCCCAGCTAATTTTTCTATGTTTAGTAAAGACGGGCCTTGCTCTTGCTCAAGCAGGTCTTAAACTCCTGAGCTCAAGCAATCCACCCGCCTCGTCCTCCCAGAGTGCTAGGATTACAGGTGTGAGCCACCACACCTGGCCTTTCTTTTGCTTTTTTTTAATGACGTGGATCTCTCACTATGTTGCCAGGCTGGAATTCACTGTCTACTCACAGGCGCAACGCGACCACTGACCAGCACAAGAGTTCTGACTTGCTTGTTTTCTTTTTTCTTCTTTTTGAGACAGAGTCTCACTATGTCAACCTCAGTAGAGTGCTATGGCATCACAGCTCACAGCAACCTCTGGCTCTTGGGCTTAAGTGATACTCTTGCCTCAGCATCCCAAGTAGCTGGGACTATAGGCACCCACCACAACATCCTGCTATTTTTTGTTGTTGTTGTTTGGTTGGTTGGTTGGTTCCAGTTGTTGGCTGGTCTGAACCCACCAGCCTGGGTGTATGTAGCCGGCACACTACACACTCAGCTACAAGCGCCACCCCTTGCTCAGTTTCCAACCTGGGCAGGGTCACCACTCCCCCTGGGGTCACCATGTTGATGCTGGGCTCAGTGTGGACACCTATTGGCACAGCACACCGTACCCCAGAACCCCTAGGTAATCTTCCTGCTTTTTCATCCTCCTGGAAAGCTGGGGGTACAAGCTCCTGCCACTGCACCCAGTTCACCTTAGTATTTCTAAGGATGATTTTATGAAATGACATTACTGGGTCATGGGGTATATGCTTATTCAATTTTTTTTTTTTTTTTGAGACAGAGTCTCACTATGTGGCCATTGTTGCCATGGCATCACAGTTAACAGCAACCTCAAACTCTTGGGCTTAATGATTCTCTTGCCTCAGCCTCCCAAGCAGCTGGGATTACAGGAGCCCACCACAACACCCGGCTATCTTTTCGTTTTTCTTGTCATTGTTGTATAGTAGGCCCTGGTCGGGTTTGAACCCACCAGCCCCAGCGCATGTGGCTGGCACCCTAACCACTGAGCTACGGGCACCGAGCCTACTTACTCAATTTTTGATTAGATCACGTCAAGTTGTCCCACTAAAATGTTGTTGTGTCTACATGCCCACCAACAATATTTAAGAATGTGAGACTAGACTTTCTTTTAAAATACCAGTTTTTAAAATCTTGCATGAAGTTGGCCTAATTTTAGAAGTGTATGAGACATAAGAACCAGAATACATGGATTTGTGTTCTAAACCCACAGATTATGAGTGACCTTGTCTCTTTGCTTTACTTCCCTAAAATTCAGTTTCTTTCCCATCAAAGGGGGATGAGTCTGGCTGGTGTCTATGCTCTGAGATCAGGGTGAAGATGGACTGTGTCGATGTATATGAAAGCAGGTTATAAATAGTAAAGGCACGATTTATAAAGCAGGTCTGCATCTCCACATAGTTGGGTTTACCACATGAACTTTTCTTTTCTTTTATTATTTTATTGTATATTTTATTTTTTGAGGTGGTGTCTTGCTCTGTCTCCCAGGCTAGAGGAGAGTGGCATCATCACAGCTCACAGCGACCTCAAACTCCTGGGCGTAAGTGATCCTCCTGTTCAGCCTCCCAGGGTACCTGGAACTGCAGGCAGGTGCCACCTTGCCCAGCTCATTTTTCTACTTTTTTGCAGAGGCAGGGTTTCACTGTGTTGCTAAGGCTGGTCTCAACTCCTGGTCTCAAGCAATCTCCCCTCCTGGGTCTCCCAAAATGCAGGGATTACACATGTGAGTCACTGTTCTGGGCCCATCAAACATTTAGACCTACTATGTAAATAGTAACAAGTGTTTCACACTAACTTTCAGTACATATTGTGAACTCTGGTCACTATTGTCTCTGAAAGCCACCCAGACTACTCACTGTGGGAAAAACCGTTCTAGAACAAGGGTAGGGAGATTTTCAAAATGGTTTTACCAACTTCCTAAACAATGTGGGGAGGGCCTAAGAAAGAAGTCAATACATTTGAATAAATGACACGTTTCATTGCTTTTTAAAAAAATGCTAACAGTGAAATGACAGGTGAGAGGAGTTTACAGTGAGATAGTGTTTACAGCAAACACTGGGAAGTGTAGGGAAGGAGGTCAAAACAGGCAGAAACATTTTAGTGCAAACATCTTCATAGTAAAATGATTTTTGTTCTGGGTAGAATGTTTATGGTGGCTCACTTCATAATTGTGAAATCGTGGAAGCAACCTAAGTGCCTGTCAATCCATGAATGGATCAACAAACCGTGGTATATGTATACCATGGAATATTATTCAGTCATTAAAAAAGATGGAGACTTTACATCTTTTACATTTACCTAGATGGAGTTGACTTCTCAGTAAAACGTCACGAGAATGGAAAAATGAATATCCAATATACCTCCATACTATATGAAATCAACATATAAATAATTATATGCTCAGGTGGCACCTGTGGCTCAAAGGAGTAGGTCACCGGCCCCATATGCCAGAGGTGGTGGGCTCAAACCCAGCCCTGGCCTTAAAAAAAAAAAAAAAAGTGAGACTCTGTCTCTTAAAAAAAAAGAAAAAAATAATAATTACATGCTCATAAAAATAGTAAAATACTAATGTAGTCCAGTTGGGGGTAGAGGGAAGAAGCGGGAGGTGGGGGAAGGACATTTAGCAGAAGGAGGGAGGGCCTGAGATGGGATCTCACCTGATATACACATTGAGAGGGTGAATAACACGTCCCCGGGGTGAGGGGCTCTTCTACAAATTGAACTTTACCCTGGAAGTGAGAACAATGTGACTGTACCCTCATATTAATTTGAAAAAATAAAAAAAAAACTTAAAATTTTAACAACAGGCAGAAACAGTAGTCAAAGCTGGGGAACGGAAGGGACTGGAAAGGCAGGCAAGTGGGCATCGTGGGGCAGAACATGGTAAACACTGCAGGCTTCATTTCCTCAAATCGGCAATAAAACTGGTTAGAGCGGTGACCTGTGATCTCACAAACTAGGGCCCTAATGAATGTCTTATGTCTGAAGGGTCCTGGAAGGCAATCACCTGCAACGGGCTAGCTTTAACTCAGGGCTGGAAATGGAGTCCTGAGCAAGGTAACATGATCTCACACCTGAAAAGTGGGCTCCCAGCTGTCTACCCTGAAGGCCTTCACTTTTGGATGGAACCAATAACTGCCCACAGAGGAACAAGGAAGTTGAACGCCCCCACAATGTCCTCAATGAACAAAAGGAAGTATCCAAGTTACCTCCCAGCCTCAAGGCAGGTGACCTCTCATTACAAGTATTCCTAGCATTTCTGACAATACTTTACCACCTTCACCGTGTTTAGACACATCACTTCTTACCACCCCTGACCCTTCTGTACTGTGTTACTGTCTTCACCCCTGGTTCTTCTAAATATATCCTTTGGAAACCTTTCTAGACTTTCTCGTTGAGCCTAGAGGTTTCTATGGTTTTGTATGCCCTAACCTAACCCTTTCCCTTATACCAGCGGTTCTCAACCTATAGGTCGCGACCCCTTTGTAACAATGAAAATACATCCTGCATATCAGATATTTACTTTGCGATTCATAACAGCAGCTAAATTGCAGTTATGAAGTAGCAAAGAAAATAATTTTATGATTGGAGGTGACCACATGAAGAACTGTGTTAAAGGGTCGGGGCATTATGAGGCATTAGGAAGGTCGAGAACCACTGCCTTGTACTCACCAAGAAGCAAGAGGGGAAACTTTCCAACGAACCAATCCCCTTCGTTTGTCAGGGAAATGGAAGTTTGGGATGGCATGATGGGTGTGAACCCAGGCTCCCAAGGCAGACTGTTTGATCTGAGTCCTAGGATTTCTATCCTGTTAGCTGCATGACTGTGGACAAGTTACTTAACAGCTCTGTGACTCCATTTCCTCAACTGTAAAGTGGCAGTGTTAGGATCCTTTCACAGTAATACTATGAAAAGTAGTTAGTTCATGTGAAGACACTTAGAAAGGCTCTGGCACTCAATAAATGTGAGCTACGACTTTATGAGTTGCTGAATGAATGATTATTTTAAACAACGACCCATATGGAATATATAAACCAATAAAATATTTTCTCCTAAAAGAACAGAATATTTGCAAACATATAATCCTGCTATTTAATTTCTTCTACTAGCCAACCAACAGCAGATACCAGTGCATGTTTTGTTAATTGGAAGGAAAGAGGCTTAGGTTATTGGGTGCCTACTACCTGCTGTGCACCATAGATATCATTTCACCTGATTCTCACAACAAACCTGCTAATTGAGTACTTTATCTCCATTTTCCTTAGGAAAAAACTTGCCCAAAGTTAAATAACTTGCTCCAGGCGACAGTGCACATTGAGCCACATCTGGGTGTGAGTTCAGGCCTGGATGACTACAACTTAAAATGTGTCAGCACAGATCCCTGCAAGTTTGCTTTATATGCAGCCACCTGATTTCATACAACCGCCTGTAAGAGATGAATTAGAACTATTAATTGTGAAGGAGGTCTGTGCTAGTAGGAGACAAATTATTTATTAGCTATGCCAAACTGTATGTTTTCTATTTAAACAGGGCTTTTGATCCAGGTAAGATATTCTGATCTTTGTTTAATCATTAAGCAGTCTATCTTAGAAGAAAATAAAGTTATAAAAGAAAAAATATTGGGCGCCGGCCCCATATGCCAGAGATGGCAGGTCGAAACCTAGCCCCGGCCAAAAACTGCAAAAAAAAAAAAGAAGTTGAAAGAAAAAATATTGCTGGGACTGAAGAATAAAGAAATATCGGTTTCTCAGAAAAGATGGGATGAAGTGAGGGAGTAATACTTGAAATAAACTATCACTATTCTGAATTGTATTTTTATCCTGTATTCTCTTGGCATATATAGACATAAGCTACCAATCAGTGAAACTTACGTGTTCTCTCTCATTTGGGGAGTATCCTGTAGATTTTGGTGGTGTCACTGTTTAAAAGGATTAGAAATAGGGGCAACCATCTACTGTTAGAAAAGTACAGGTGAAACCTACTAAATGCAGAACACAAATGTTTTCACACAATAAATGAGAAAATCTCATGAAGGTTATGTCGAACAGTTGGATGAAAATATTTCAGATTGTATATGAAGCCCGCACACTGTACCCCATGATTGCACTAATGTACACAGCTATGATTTAAT